>VMDO01003440.1:47917-69952 GCA_007922755.1 Pedetes capensis | reverse complement strand
GGTGTCATCTGCATAACGCAGGTTGTTAATGAATCTTCCTCCAATCTTGATGCCACGTTCTCCCTCATAAAGTCCAGCTTCTTGGATTATTTGCTCAGCATATAAATTGAAGACATAGGGTGAAAGTATACAGCCCTGACACACACCTGTCTCAACTTTAAACCACTCAGTGTTTCCTTGTTCTATTTGAACAACTGCCTCCTAGTTCATGTACAGATTTCTCATGAGCACAATTAGGTGTTCTGGTATTCCCATTTTCCGAATTGTTCTCCATAATTTATTATGATCCACACAATCAAATGCCTTTGCATAGTCAATAAAACATAGATAGACATCTTTCTGATATTCTCTGCTTTCAGCTAATATCCACCTGACATCAGCAATGATGTCCCTTGTTCCCCACCCTCTTCTGAATCCACTTGATTTTCCAGTAATTCCCTGTCTATATACTGCTGCAGTCGCTTCTGAATGATATTTAGTAGAATTTTGCTGGTGTGTGATGTTAATGATATTGTCCAATAGTTTGCACATTCAGTTGGATCCCCTTTTTTGGGAATAGGCACAAATATGGATCTCTTCCAGTCAGTTGGCCAAGTAGCTCTTTTCCAAATCTGTTGGCATAAACATGTTAACACCTCCAGTGCTGCATCTGTTTGTTGAAACATCTCTATTGGTATCCCATCAATTCCTGGAGCCTTGTGTTTTGCCAGTTCTTTCAAGGCAGCTTCCACTTTGTCCTTCAACACCATTGGTTCCTCTTCATATGCAACCTCTTGGAATGCTTGGTCATCTACCAATTCTTTCTTGTATAATGACTCTGTGTATTCTTCCCATCTTCTTTTGATGTTTCCTGCATCATTTAATATTTTCCCTGTAGAATCTTTCACTACTGCCACTCGAGGCTTTTTTCTTCACTTCCTTAAGCTTGAGAAACACAGAATGTGTTCTTCTCTTTTGGTTTTCTGCCTCCAGCTCCTTGCACATGTCAGTATAACAGTTGTTTTTGTCTTCTCGAGCTGCCTTCTGAAATCTTCTGTTTAGTTCCTTAACTTCATCATGTCTTCCTTTTACTTTGGCTGCTGGATGTTCAAGGGCAAGTTCTACTGTCTCTTTTAACATGTAACTTGGTCTTTTCTTTTTTTCTTGTCTTTTTAAGAACTTTTTGCTTCCTTCTTGAATGATATCTTTTATGTCATGCCACAACTCTTCTGGTCTCCTATCATTTGTGTCTAATGCATTAAACCTATTTTTGAGGTAGTCTCTGAACTCAGGTGAGATATACTCAAGGTCATACCGTGGCTCTCATATACTTGTTCTAATTTTCTTCAGCTTCAGTTTGAGCTTGCATATGAGAAGTTGATGGTCTCATCCACCGTCAGCACCTGGTCTTGTTTTGACATTTTGTATAGAGCTTTTCCATCATCTCTTTCTGCATATGTAGTCAATTTGATTCCTGTATGTTCCATCTGGTGAAGTCCATGTGTATAGTCTCCATTTATGATGTTGAAAAAATGTATTTGCAATGAAAAGGTCATTGGTCTGACAAAATTCTGTCATGCGATCTCCAGCTTTGTTTCTGTCACCAAGACCATATTTTCCAACTACTGAGTCTTCTTCTTTGTTTCCAACCTTTGCATTCCAGTCACTAGTGATTATCAGTATGTCTTGATTGTATGTTTGATCTATTTCAGATTGCAGAAGCTGATAGAAGTCTTCCCTTTCTTCATTTGTGGCCTTAGTGGTGGGTGCATAAATTTGAATAATGGTCATATTAACTGGCCTTCCTTGTAGGTGTATGGATATTATTCTATCACTGACAACATTGTATTTCATGACAGATCTTGAAATGTCTTTTTTGATGATGAATGCAACCCCATTTCTCTTTAGTTTATCATTCCCAGCATAGTAGACCATATGATTATCTGACTTAAAATGGCCTATGCCAGTCCATTTTAGCTCACTGATGCCTAGAATGTCAATGTTTCTCTTTTAACAATGTCTAATTTTCCTAGATTCATACTACGTACATTCCATGTTCCAATTATTAGTGGATGTTTATAGTTGTTTCTCCTCATTTTGAGTCGTGGCACATCAGCAAGTTGAGCACCCTGGGGCTTTACTCCATTTCCGTCATCACAGTAGACTCTCCTTTGAAGAGGCAACTCTTCCCCAGTAGTCTTTTGAGTGCCTTCCAACCTGGGGGCCTCATTTTCAGACACTATATCTGACAGTGTCTCTTTGCTATCCATAGGGTTTTCAATGGCTAGTTGTTTTGGGAGTGGCTCGCCAGGTCCTACTCACTATAAAAATTTTAATATAAGTAAAATAGGTACACATATTTATGTATAAATATGTGTACATATGTGCATATATATGGCTATATTTATATATATATATGCTTGCAGCCGTACCACTGTGGCATCTGCTCCTGTGAGATCTTAGAAGCTAAGCTGGGTCTGGCCTGATTAGTCCTTGGATGGGAGACTCCCTGGGAACACCAGGTGCTGTAGGCTTGGGAGAAAGACCTCGCAGCCCACTCTGAAAACAAATAGCCATGGAAAACCTCATGAATAGTAGAGAAGAACTGACAATAATATTTCTCTTTTTTCTCACTCTTTTGTCTAACCCCTCCGCACACTTTGTTAACTTGCTTTGCTGATGTCCTTTTTTGCTCTCTGCTGCTAAATTCAAACCACCAACATCTGTCTCTGGCATGAGTGCATCAGTCTCCTTACTGGTTCCTAGTCACTAGCCTTCATCTCCACCCTCCCTCAGTTCCATCTCTGGGGGTCTCCTTGCTGTTCATGAAACCCAGTAACAGGCTCCCACCATTGTACAGGCTGTTATTTCTGTGTGAACCACTCTTCCTCATTGCACTGCTACCCCTGCCTTAATTTCGGGCCTCTGTTCAAATGTCACCTTTGAGGTGGGGTTTTCCTAGACTATCCCAGATTTTGACAACTCCAGCACTTCCTACCCTGCTTTATTTTTCTCCCTAACATTTTTTTTCCATTTAACAGTATATATTTTACTCATTTTGTCTGTCTTTTCCACTGGGATTCACTCCCTTGAGGGTAAGATTTTGTGGATACAGTTTTTGCTCATGCTCCCCAACACCATTATAGTGCTTGGCCTTTGGTGGGGACTCAAGTATTTGCTGAATGAATGAATAAATGTATTATCACCTTTCAAAATATTTTAATTGTGATAAAATATACATGCCTGTAACCATACCACTGTGGTGCCTGATCCTGTCAGATCTTGGAAGCTAAGCAGGTTCAGGTCTGTTTAGTACTTGGATAGGAGACCACTTGAGAATATCAGGTTCTTAGGCTTGGGAGGAGGACCTGGCAGCCTACTCCCAAAACAATCAGCCATTGAAAACTCTATGAATAGCAGTGAAGAACTGACAATAGTGTTTCATCTGTTGTACATAAGGTCACTACAAATTGGACACCAACTTGACAGCACCTAACAACAACAAAATGTACGTGATATAAAATTCATCATCTTAACCACTTTTAGATATATTGTTGTTGTTAGCTGCTGTCAAGTCAGATCCAACTCATAGTGACCATATGTACAACAGAAGGAAACACTTCTCAACACCATGCCATGCCGGGCACTATGTCAGTACTTCTTTGCTATTCATAGGGTTTTCACTGCCTGATTGTTTCGGGATTGCTTCAGGAGTGGATTGCCATGTCCTTCTCTCATTTTTTGGGTGATGGGGATTGAACCCAGGACCTCAGAGACCACAGAGCAGCACTTTACCAACTGAGCTTATCTCCAGCCCTTTAGGTATATAGTTCAGTAATATTAGGTATATTCCTCTTGTGCAAGTAATCTCTAGAACTCTTTGCACCTTGCAAAACTCAAAGTCTATACTTATTAAATAATAATGACTACACAATACCTCTAAAACATCCCAGCCATGGGCAACCATCTTCTTACTATCTTTAGCTCTAGGTACATCATATAAGTAAAATCATAACAGTATTTGTCTTTTTGTGACTGGTTCATGCCACTTAGCATTTTATCTTCATGGTTCATTCAAGTTGTATCATGTGTCAGGATTTCTTTCCTGATGAAGGCTGAATAATATTCTACTGTATGTATCTTCCACATTTTGTTTATCCATTCATCTGTCAATGGACAGAAGTGGAATTGCTGGATCATATGGTTAATCTATTTTTAATCTTTTGAGGAACTGCCATACTGTTTTCCATAGCAGCTGCACCATTTTACAGTCTTATAAATAGTGCATATAGACTCCAATTCTTCCATATCTTTGTCAGCACTTGTTGCTTTCTGTTCTTTGAGAGCAGTCATCCAAATAGGTGTAAAGGGATATCTCACCATGGGGATGACTTGCATTTTCCAGATGATTAGTAATGCTGAGCTCCATCCTATGTGGATTGCTACTGCTGCTAGCATCTAGGGTCTTCCCCTTCTTAAGACTTTGTGACTCCTCTGGGCAGTGTTATATGAATATTCATCTTTCACAACCCTGCATGTTCCATACCATGAAATTCTTGGGACTTTGTATTTCTGTCTTAGTCTTTTCTCAGCAAGAGAGAATGCTACTTTTTTCCACTTCAGAACACACTAGAAATCTGTTGATTAATGTCCATTTTGTCCTTCTCTCACTGGTATCAATCTTTATGTTTCCACATGCAATTATTTCAGGGCAGTTACAAGAGTAAACAATTAACTGCTCAAATTAGAATGCATACTGGAAAGACTTCCACAGACTCCCTGAGCAGATGACTCACTCAGTGGACTCATTCTATAATTACAATCCAGCACTTGCCAATCTTATATTTAACCCGAGAACAGAATTTCTTTCCCCTCTGTTTCTATTTTCTCCCTTTGATCTTGCAGTATCTCACCTTGAAGAGTTATTTGGAATTAATGACTTAGTTTAGCTGTATCTTGTACATATTATCCCTATCAATTAGGAAAGACCTCTACAGTATAATCTAGAACATGCTCACTTGAATTCATTAGAAACTGAGCATGGACAAAGAATTAATAAAGGGATCTCACATCCCCATGTTAATTTTTACATAGCCTGGTCGACTTCCTGTAAGAAACTTCAATGTGTTTCCTTCAATAAATATTAATTTGTGCATACAAAATTCTAGACTACTCTGCCTGTGAGGTTTCATTTTAGTCAATACTTGTTCATTTCTCACTGTGGCATCACTATGGCTTTGAGGGTATATTGTAACCATGACCCTAGTGTGATTACGCTGTTGTTGACCAATGCAAATATGCAAATGTCCTAAGCCTCAAGGTCACCAGGTTATCGATGGTATAGTCATCTTTCCTTTCTTTACTGTCTTCCTTCCCCACCCTTACCCCCAAATTTCTCAAATTCCTCCTAAGCTCTAGGTTTCTGTTCTACCTTGTAGAGACCTCCTTCCTAGTCTCTTTCATGGGTTCTTGTCCCTATTTTGGCCTTTAAACATAGGTGCTGATCAACTCTCTTTGCTCAGTCTCCTGCATATTCTCTTTCTTATCAGCCTTAGTCATTTCAGACTTCTGTTTCCTCCTGTCTGCATGAGACCCAAATTCACACCAGTGATTGTGGCCTTTCTTGAGCTCCAAACAGGCATCCTATCAAAGTGCTACACTAATCTAAACTCAGTGCTCACCTATACCTCCTCTTTGCTTGTTGACTTAGCCATCCTACTTATCTCAGTTTATGAACCTCAAATATCTTTTCCACTTTTCATTCTGCTATCAACCAGAATAGACAGTACTTAAAAGAAAAAAATCTTTAAAGATTTAAAGCATTTAAAAGAATGAAAGATTGTTTGGGGCTGGAAGATTCTGGGAAGGCTCCAAGGAAGAACTGGCATTGGGCTAGGCTATAAAAGATATGGAAAAGATTGAGTTAAGCAGAGATATAAGGAATGGAAGACAGTTTTTCAGATAGTAGATGAGAGGGTACAGAGTCCAAGTTTTGGGAAGAAAAGAGTCATCTGCAGTGGCTAGAAATGATTGCAGAGAAGAAGAGGAATTTAAGATAGAAACCATGGAGATTCATGAGTTTATAGTAAGGAATCTGACTAGAAGCTGGTATAGACTTCCCTGTTGTTATTATTAGGTGCTGTCAAGTTGAGTCCAACTTATAGCAACCCTATGTACAATAGAATGAAACACTCCCTGACACTGTGCCATGCCAGGCACTGTATCAGTGCTTCTCTGCTACTCATAGGGTTTTCGATGGCTGGTTGTTTTTTCAGGATTATTTCAGGGGTGGGCTGCCAGGTCCTTCTCCCATTTTTTGTAGTAGTAGGGATCAAATCTAGGGCCTCAGAGTGTGCAGAGCAAGCACTCTGCCAACTGAGATAAACCCCAGCATAATACAGACTTCCTAATAGCTTGTCTTAGCTTATCTGATGGGTGACAAACAACTGAAAGATCTCTCTCACAGTTCTGGAGCCTGCAAAGTCCAAGATCAAGGTGCTGAAAGATTTTGAGTCTGGTGAGGTCCTACCTCGTGATTCATAGATATTGTTTTTTCTCTGTGTTCTCATACTGTGGAAGGAGAAAAGGAACTTTTTGGGACTTCTTTTACAAGGGCATTAATGCCACTTAATGAGATCTGTGAGCCCATCATTGAATCATCTCCTAATGTTCCTACCTCCAGATATTATCACATTGGTGAATAAATTTCAATATATGGATTTTGAGAGGCATAAACATTTATATATATTATATGTATATAACAGGGAGGGAACACCATTTGAACTTATAATCTATTCTACAATATCCATGTTTGTCTCCACTGGGAAACTTTAAGTCCTTGGGTAACAGTGTAAACTCATTCCTCCACTTCCTCTTTCTCTTACACTTCTTCCTCTTCTGCCTCCTCCTCCTTTCTTCCCTTCACCCCCATTCCATATCTCCCACCAGGCTACACAGAGTTCAATGGGTACTTGATGACTATATAAATATGATACGAATCCTAGCATAAATGGAGAGTGAGAAAGACAATACACTAATATAAAAACAAACATTCCATTTAGTACTAGAACTTCTTAAGCCTTCAGACTTCCTGTCAAACCATTCAACCCCTCACTTACCCAGGCTCCCTTTTCTCACTCAAGTTTTAGTCCTGTATATCAGACAGTATAGATATAAAAGAGTAAGACCTCAAGAGTTCACGTGTGGGACTCAGAACGACATGTAAACAAATTCTTAAACATACTATGAAGAGTGTTTTAAGGGAATAATGCTTAAAGTTTTATGGAAAAACACTAAAAAGAATAACTAGCTACCAGGAATAACATCTGAGCCATGTAGACCATTCCTTCAGGAAAAAATTCCTATGTGCAAGAAGCTGGAGGGATCTCTTGTGGGGTATAACTGAGCCAGATCCCCTGTTGTAAAGACCTTCTAGAGTAATTGATAGTAAAATCTTATTTACTGAGCTACTCTCAGAGACATAAAGTCTCTATACAAAGAACAGATTCAACGAAGAAAGGTGCATTGCAAAGTTGGAGTTCAGATTGGTTCCAAAGTTCACGGTCTCTTTCCTATACAATGCCTCCCCAAAACAGAAAACAGAAGGATGTACAAGGTGCCACCAGGACTTAGTAAAGGGTAACTTTGGAGAGTCAGGGAATTCTTCCTGGAAGAGATGGGGCTTGATAGCAGAATAGCAATAGTATGGTTATTATCTGTTTATTTGTTCTAGTGAAACATTTTTGATATTTAGTGTTAGAATATTTTCCACCAACTCTGATGTGTACTTAAAGGAGCAGAGAGGTACAAACTTAGTGTCATGGTCCATCTATATAGCTGAGGTTATGTGCAGAAGTTTATTTAACCCAACAAAAGTCTGTTGTCCGAGGCTTCTTCTCTCCCAACACAATAATAAAAATGGTTGGGGCTTATAATTAACTACATTTTGTTACAGGAAAACAAAGCCAGGACACTAGGGAAGACAGGCTCATTTTTTTTCCTCACCCAAACATGGCTCAATTGGTATAAATCAATTTATTTGTACTGGGTTTGAGATCAGACATTAGAGCCTTTATATATAAAAGGTAAGACACAATATCCCTAGCCTGAATAGTTCATGTTGTTTGTAGTGGCTCTTTTAAGCCTTTCTGTTAAATTTGAAGATCAGGTTTTTCTTTTCCTTTTTTTTTTCCTTAATCAAAGCTTATTTTGAGTCAGCTTTACACAATTCTTGCAGCTGCCCTATTCAGATATTTGATTCCGTATTTTTAGGATTTGGAAGCAGGCTGTTGCTGATTCTTATGCCTGCTATATTATTCAGTGCTTTACTAAATGATGAAGGTTGAAAACTTAGAAGGCTATTTTCTAATTTCTCAAGGGTCTCTTTATCACTTAATTTTCTTTTCATCAAATGTTATTTATTGAGTAGCTCTAATCAACTGCTTTCGTATTGTAGCTTGCTGTGATTCTGGCAGATAATAAATGTCAGTATGGGGAGGGTAAAAGATCCAAGCCTCAAATTTAACAATATTGTTTGTTTGGAATTGGCTCCACTTTCATCACACTGAGCCTCACAGGGGGCAAGGCCTTTGCTCAGCCATCTTGATAAGATCCCTGGGGTCCTTGTTGGTCTCTGTAGGATTTTCTATGTGTGCAAGAGATGAAAAGATTTTTAAGATCTAAGAAACAAAGCAATCTATTATTTATCTTGAAAATCATATTATATTTTGTGTTTTATAGGCACAGTGGGCATGTTAATGTGCAGTCTATCAAAGATGTAGGCACAAAGATATTAAATTAATATGTCATGTAGAGCCTAGCAGGAAAAAAATCATTCTACCTTGGAAGGCTGGAAGATTAAAGTGGGATGTCACAGAGGGCAGTAATGTGGAAGGCAAGTCACAGTAGCTCTTTCTTTACCACAGTAACCATTACACATCAAACGAAGCATTCTTTCATGCTAAGCTGAGATGTAGCTCAGAATCCGTCTCAACACAATCTACTAAGAAGTCATTACCAATCTCCAGGTACCATGTGGAGGAAAATGTTAGCCATTCTTGATCCCTTGGGTAAGTAAGTTATATCCAAATATAGGGGCAGTTATACTTCAGTCCAAGAAGCCACCTTAGAGATATCCCTGAAAAACACCATATTAAAGTAAACTAATAAAATGGGAAGGAGGGTTCATGTTATTCCAGTATTGGTAATCTGCCATGGAGCCGGCAGCCATTTGGCTGTGGTGTCTGATCCTGTCAGATCGTGGAAGATAAGCAGGGTCAGGCCTGGTTAGTCCTTGGATGGGAGACCACCTGGGAACACTAGGTGCTATAGGCTTGGGAGAAGGACCTGGCAACCCACTCCTGAAAAACAATCAGCCATTGAAAACCCTATGAGTAGCAGAGAAGCACTGACAATAGTGTTTTGCCTGTTGTATATAGGGTCACTATGAGTTGGACACCGAATTGATGGCACCTAACAACAACAACTCCTGCAACCATAGCCCTGTGGCATCTGATCCCGTCAGATCTCAGAAGCTAAGCAGGGTCCGGCCTGGTTAGTACTTGGATGGGAGACCGCCTGGGAACACCAGATACTGTAGGCTTGGGAGAAGGACCTGGCAACCCGCTCCCAATAATCAATCTGCCATTGAAACCCTATGAACAGCAGAGAAGCACTGGCAATAGTGTTTCGCCTGTTGTATGTAGGGTCGCTATGAGCCGGATACCGACTTGACGGCACCTAACAACAACAACAACAACAATAACAACAACAACAACATAATAAAGAACTGGCTTTCAATTGATTAATAAGCCCAAGGTTGTGCTTTTTAAAAAACATAATTAAATACTTACTTCTATCCTGAAGTTTTCTCTGTGTACTTTGCTAGTCCTTTTTCCTCTTTTAGATCTCCAGCATTTTTGAAGACCCTTGAAGAATTCATATGGGCAAAAGCATTGAGAATACCAGAGCTAAAATTCCAGTAATGCTGACTGGTTCCTTATCCTGTGTTCTTAACAACTTGTTGTTGTTGTTAGGTGCTGTCGAGTTGGGTCTGACTCATAGCGATTCTATGTACAACAGAACAAAATACTCCCTGACATCGTGTCAGTGCTTCTCTGCTATTCATAGGGTTTTCAACGGCTGATTGTTTTTGGAATTGCTTCAGAAGTATGCTGCCATGTCCTTCTCCCATTTTTGCAGAACTAGGGATCAAACCCAGTATCTCAGAGAGCACAGAGCAGTATTCTACCAACTGAACTAAACCCCCATGTTAAAATGTCTCTTTGCATTATTAAGGAGAGCTATTCTAGTGAATGATTTCAGTGTTTCTTTTCCCTCACTTAAGAGTTTATTCTAAATATTAACTTGCACTTTGCAATCCTTATTCTAGTAGTTCTCAGAATGTGCTCCTTGGACCAGTATCACCTGGAAACTTACTAGAGATACCAATTTTTAGTTCCCACCTCAGACCTACTGAAGCAGAAACTCAGGTTGGAGCTCAACAATCTCATTTTTAATATGCCCTTCAGATGATTATGATGCATGCCCACACTTGTTGTTGTTGTTGTTAGGTGCCATCGACTCGGTATCTGACTCATAGCGACCCTCATAGGGTTTTCAATGGCTGTTTCGGGATTGCCTTGGGAGTGGATTGCCAGGCCCTTCTCCCATTTTTGCGGTGCTAGGAATTGAACTCGAGACCTCAGAGACTGCAGTGTAGCACTCTACCAACTGAGCTAAATCCCAGCCCCTGCCCACACTTGAGTACCTGCTTTATATTATCTTTTTGATAGCTATGAAACATCACACAATGTTAACAAACCATTATTGTTGTTGTTGTTAGGTGTTCTCAAGTTGATATCCAACTCATAGCAACCCTATGTACAACAGGTAAAACACTATTGTTGGTGCTTCTCTGCTATTTATAGAGTTTTCAATGTCTGATTGTTTTGGGGGAGTGGGCTTCTGGGTCCTTCTCCCAAGCCTACAGCACCTGGTATTCCCAGATGGTCTCCTATCCAAGTACTAACCAGGCCCAACCCTGCTTAGCTTCCCAATCTGATGGGATTGGATGCCACAGTGGTATGGCTACAGGCAGTTCTTTATTATACACACATTTATTTACAGATTTGTGCAGTTAAATATATTTGCCATGAGGCGGGATGAGATCTCTAACAGCAAGGAAACTGGCTTTTTGGGCAGGAGAGTGTCAATAATACTTATAGAGCAATCTCAACATGTCAAACACTAATCAATGATAAAGGAAGGGTCCTGTGTGGCCTTGTGTCTTTGCTGCTCATCAATAGGTTTTACTCAATTCTATCTTCCACAAAATGATGCTCATTATTCTCTATTCTGTGTAAGATCTCCTCTCCACACAAAAGTCATAGCAGATTAAATAAGATATATTACCTCTTAAAACTCTCCAGTGGCCTAATACAGAAGATTGAAGGAAAAAAATCCAATGCCCTGGTTTGCCTCAATTGGTGTCAGTTTTTAAGTCCCATCCTGCACTAGCATTCAGTAATATCCTCTTCACTCAAAAATGTTCTAGCTTAGATAAGAATAGAGTTGGCAGATAAAGTACAAAATGCTTTTGATGAGACATACTTACACTAAGTTTTTTTGGTTGTTTATCTCTGAAATTCTATTTTAACATGGTGTTCTATATTTTTCTTTGCTAAATCAGATAGCCTGTTGACCCTACACAAACAGCCCTAAGGGCCGTGCCCCTATGTCAACACTTCTGTTGCTATCACTCCTGCTCTCTCCTGCTCTAGCCCCCTTATTTTCACATGCTTTGAACATCCAGGCTCCTTCCCTCCTCTGGACCCTGACACCTGCTCTCACCTCTCCCTGGACTGCTCATCTTCTTATCTTCTTCACCCAGGTGATTCCTTCTCAACAACCAGGTCTCAGCAGACGTCAGCTGATAAAGACATCCTTTGATCATTCTAGCGAAAGAAGCCCCATTCTCTCCCCTCTACCACTATCTAAAACAACAGCTTCATGGCTGTCTTGCTCTCCCATTCAAATAGATATTCCAAAAGATCAGGGGACCTTGTCTTTCTTGTCTACTGCTGGAATGATGTAGTCGTGCCTAGAGCATTACTGGAACACTGTTGATATTGGACAACTGGGATTTAGCTCAGTGGGTAGAGTGCTGCGCTGCAGTATCTGAGGTCCCGAGTTCAATTCCCAGCACTGCAAAAATGGGAGAAGGACCTGGCAATCCACTCCCAAGGCAATTCCAAAACAGTCAGCCATTGAAAACCCTATGAGGGTCTCTATGAGTCGGCACCTAACAACAACAACAAATGGATGAATATATGCGTATCAAAATATAGTGACTTGAGTTCCTTAGAACAGGAGTAGACACACATACTTTTTCCCTAAAAAGGTCAGACTTCTTTAGAAAGATCTTAGACTTAAATACGAGCGACTTTCAAATGTGCAACAGTGCATATGGTAATGATTTCATAAAGTATGTTAATCAAGGAACCACAAAAATCATTTAATCTAAGAGGTTTCCTCACCACCATCAAATACTGATTATATTTACATAGAAATTGACTCATTATCATGCAGCTGATAAACATTGCTAAAGGAGAGCCTGCAGAAACATATTTGCCAGAGTCTCCAATTGCAACTGCTCCAAGGAAATAATCATTTTAAAACTGCCACACAAAAAGGTGACATTCCTGTGTCATCAAATTTCCTTTCCTTACCAGAGGCAGCAAAAATGGATAAAGCTAGTATGAATAATGTTACCAGATTTTAAAAATTTGAAATGTGTACAAATGTCTGATGAAAGATATTATGATAGTAAAGTCCTAAAATAACTATTTAAGGTTCTAAAATCCCATTTAGGGTGTTAAGCTGTTAAACATGTCTTAAACAGATGAAAAATAATGAAGTGAGTCCAGTTTATTAAAAAATAATCCTTTTGATAAGTGGATATATATGAAATTGATAAATATATATATATATATATATATATATATATATACATAAATAGGTGCATATATTTAAAGTAAATAAAATTTTGCTTTCCACTCCACAAAATTGTTTAAAAGCTATAAAGTGTATCTTTAAAGATTTCAAGCACCATATTTTCAGTCTGATTTATATTCTTCTATGTACTTTATTTAAAAAAAAACTTATGTTGACATAGCAGATAATTCTATGGGGGTAAAACAGCCCCAAGTGAATCTCAGGTTTTTATTGACTTACTATTAAAACTATCACCAAGGCTGCCACATACCAGCACCTGGTACCTGAGGTGGGGTTTACCTGTTCTGATCCGCATTCAGAGTACAGACCTCTTAGTAAAGAGGTGCACTGTAGCATGCCAGATCAGTCTGGCTCTGCACTGATTTCAGAGTAGGGTTAATTCTAAAGCCCTCTCTTATTCTAGACAGCACTTTGTATTGAGAAGCTAAACTAATTTCAATAATGCAAAATTCAAGTGTTATCCAGTAAGATTTTAAGACTTATGCAAGATCAATATAATGATTTTTCCCTTCTGATTTATTTCTCAATTTCACCCAGACACATTTGAAATTAAGTTAAAAGGATGAATTTAGCAAACAATGTTCTCAGTGTAAATAATTAGCTCATGATTAGATAAAAAGTGTTTCCTATAAGCTCTAACTTCATTCACATTAAAAACTACATTGATAAAAGGTACGAAATAATGTACTGAAGATGAATGTAAAGTTGTTTGGCGGCAAGCAGGGAAGAATATTCTATAATTTACTATATTGTTCTTCTATTCCAGTTTTCACTCTGGGATAATCATTAATTAATTTAAAAAAACCTGTAGATCCACAGAATATAGCACATAGGGGATTGGAGTAACCTTAATTTGACTCTAGAAAATGGAAGATTTTTTTTTTATTTCACTCCCTCATCCAGGAAAACTTCTAGGTGACATTGTTGACAATGACTAGATATACTTTTAGGACAGAGATTGTGTCCTATACATTTTTATTCTCAACTTGTTCAACAGTGTAATTAAATTCAATACAAGGAAAATATTCTCCTTGGTATCACTTGTAGCTGAAACAAGGAATCATTTATCTGGGCTCCATTTGATGTGACACGGGATTGGGACACAGGGTAGAGCACATTAGATAGAAACATTAAATATACCTTGTTCTTGCTGTTAGGTGCCGTTGAGTTACATCCAACTCATAGTGACCCTCATAGGGTTTTCAAAGGCTGATTGTTTCAAGATTGCTTTGGGAATGGATTCTCCCATTTCTGTGGTGCTGGGGATCAAACCCAGGTCCTCACAGAGTATGGAGCAGCACTCTACCAAGTGAGCTAAACCCCAGCCCTTATAGGTATTTATATGGCAGCAGAACACATGGATTTCAATACTTCTAAAGCACTCTTGTTTGAACTATGAATGGAGATCAGTCTTCTGCTAATGACCATTTAAGGCTATTTCTGATCGTCTTACAAAGAATGTTGCAATGTACGTCCCTGTAGAAGCATCTTTGGGTATGCCTCTTCACATTTCCAATTAAAAACAACTTATTTAATCTAAAATCAAGTAGTTTAAATAAGCATGAATGAGATACAGGCCACTTAAAAAGGCATTATATGCCTAACTTGATGTCTGACATGTGAAGTAGCTGATTTACAAATTGGCCAAGAAGGGCCTGACTCCCTCACAAATCTGAGTGATCCTGAGGGACTGAAAGGGTGTTGAGTAAATACATTTTGTGATGGGTAATATAATCCTGAGAATCCTTAAATCCAAAGGCCTTGCTCCTGATCCTTCTGAGGATCTCTACCAATTCATTAGAAAGCAATTACTGATCACAAGCATCTTGAGGAAAACAGAAAGGATAAGGATGCTAAATTCTGCCAGATTCTGATAACAACATTCACTGATTGGCTCCATATTATAAGACCAAATGGTTCCTCCTCCCTAATTAGGAATATGAGTCATCCACAGCCTCTGCCCTGGTAGCATGAATTTGTCTCTGTACACAAGCAATAAAATCACTGTTTAACAACAACACAAAAAACTATTATATCTTAACTGTGAGTTCATTTTGTCATAAAATATACGGTTATAAGAACATAATCAGACCATTTTTCCCAAATACTAGATTCTACCTTGTTGTTGTTGTTAGGTGCCGTCGAGTTGGTATCCAACTCATAGCAACCCTCACAGGGTTTTCAATGGCTGACTGTTTCGGGATTGCCTTGGGTGTGGATTGCCAGGTCCTTCTCCCATTTTTGCGGTGCTGGGAATTGAACTCGGGACCTCAGAGACTTCAGTGCAGCGCTCTACCAACTGAGCTAAATCCCAGCCCAGATTCTACCTAAATCCCTCTTTATAACAACAAGCAATTTACTAACAAACCAGTACTAGCACCCATGAGTCCAGACAAAACCCCAAACTGCAGGAGTAAAATCCCAATCTACAGGAAGTAATCCTCTCATTGTTTTCTTAATGAAATTTTCAGTTTCATTGGGATTGAATTTATATTCACAGAGGCATTTAAATTCTGCCATGAGCTATTTATTCATTGACACAAGTGGGGTACAAAAATTGAAATCAAGTTAAGCTTACTGCTCCTGTTCTTTGTCTTCTACTTCTAAATCAATGACTGTTTTCACCACTTAATTATCTTTATCATCCCCCCATACTGCATCACATTTAATGAAAGACAAGATCAATATAGAAGAGGAAGATTAATAAAGATAAAGCTAAAAATTTGTTGTTGTTAGGTGCTGTTGAGTGGAGTCTAACTCACAGCAACCTTATGTGCAACAGAACAAAACACTTTCCAATTCTGTGCCAGGCACACAATCTTTTTTATGTTTAAGACCATTGTTGTACATCCATCTAGTTGCGTCAATCCATCTAGTTGTGAGTCTTCCTTTTTTCATTGACCTGCCACTCTCCCAAACATGATGTCCTTCTCCAGGGATCAGTCCCTCCTCACAACATGTCCAAAATATGTAACATGTAGTCTAGCCATTCTAGCTTCTAAGGAGCACTAAGGTTGCACTTCTAGGACAGATATGTTGGTTCTTTTGGCAGTCTATAGTATATTCAATATTTGTTTCCAGACCATAATTCAAATGCATCAATTCTCCCCCTGTCTCCTTTTTCCAATGCCCAGCTTTCACAACCATATGATCCAACTGCAAATACCATGGCATGAGTCAGGTGCAGCTTCGTCTTTAATGTGACATCTTTACTTTTCAGCACTTTAAAGAGGTCTTTTGCAACAGCTTTTCCTAGAGCAATGCGTCTTTTGATTTCTTGACTGCTGCTTCCATGGGTGTTGACTGTAGAACTAAGTAAAACAAAATCTCGGACAACCTCAATCTTTTCTGCATTTATCATAAAGCTGCATGCTGACCCAGTTGTAAGGATTTTTGTTTTGCTGATGTTGAGGCACAATCCATACAGAAGGCTATATTCTTTGATCTTCATCAGTAAATGTTTCAAATCCTCTTCACTTTTAGCAAGCTGAGTTGTGTCATCTGCATAAAGCAGGTTGTTAATGAGTCTTCCTTTAATCAAGATGCCACATTCTTCTTCATAAAGTACAGCTGGACTAAAACTGAAAATAGTACTGTAAAAAATAAGGCACCCAGGGATGAGAAATAAAACAGAGAAAAATAAAGAGAAAATAAAACAATGTAACAGTGGTTCAAAAGGGCAAATTATCTTATAAGAATTGACTGAAAAGGTCACCAGTGTCTAGAAAATACAATAGATAAACTGGGGGCTTAACGAGGTATATACATTTCACAGATAAGAGTTGGAATAAGATAAATGTGGATATATCAGGAGAAAAGGTAAAAGCAAAATCATTGGTTTACTCTCCTCTTCTACCTTACATGTTTCATCAAAGTGTCATGTTATTTCCCATTGAATCTTCTTAATATTACACTGAGCAGTTATCCTTGGATCATATTAATTAACCATTATTTAAAGTTATTATTCATCATATACTTGTCTCAAGTTAATATAGAGTGAAAAATAATGTAGAAATAAAATATAAGGTGCATCCTCAGAAGGAAAAACTCTCATCGCAATAAAACTATTTAAGTTTAACTAAATTTATATGGTCTTCAATGTATGAAAAATGAGCTATGACAATTTTTAATGAGTACTTAATATCTATATGAGATGAACTCTTCCTATATCATACCACTAAAATAACAACATGGAGAATTTTTATGTAAATTTTTTACAAGCCCAAGAAATGCAACTCAAGTTTCCAATGATTCTTTTTTTTTTTTTTTTTTTTTTTTGCGGTACTGGGGGCTGAACCCAGGGCCTCGCACCTGCATGCTCTGCAAGTGCTGGACCACTGAGCTGCACCCCCAGCCCATTTTTTTACTTTTTGAGACAGGGTCTTGCTAAATTACACAGACTGCCTCTGGTCTCGATCTTGCGATCCTCTCGCCTCCACCTCCTGAGCCACTGGGATTACAGGCGTGCGCCACCACACCCGGCCCCATTTCCGATGATTCTTAAGGTGGTAACAGCCCTAGGGGACTGTAGTACTCCTTATGGTGTCCTCCTACACTGCCTTTCTCTTTAAAAGTAATTCCTTTAGTTAACCCAATTCTTTAAGTTATCCCAATTCCAGAGTGCCATCTGTTTCCCAGTGGGGCCCTTCGTGATACAGAAAGTAACTACAGGATGTTCTTTGAGGGAGTATGGCTGTAATAGGGAAATATGATGTTACATACAAAGGAGAGGAAGGGGACAGGTGAAGCCTTCTATTTATCCTTTCAATACATTAGGAACATGGGTACATCGTATCATGTCATCTAAAGTACAAAAAATAAAGCCATAGTAAAAAAAGAAAAATTCTTGCCACAATATCTGGCTGTAGCTTTACTTGTCAGTCTTGTAAGCTCCAGGAAAATGGAATAATCTCTGATCTTCTAACACTGGGCATTAATAAAGCAATGCCTCCTTCCCCAGAGCATTACAAGCCTTTTGGCAACAGCCACCTTTGTGTCTTACCTCAGGTAAGGGGACCTTTGCTGAGGTTTCCAAGGTCTCCGAGACCATGCTACTGGCACCTCCTGGAATATACTGTGCCTCAGACCACCATATGTTAACCTGGCACCCTTCCTCCCATTCTGAGTAGCTGGAATATATTTCTCACCATCTTTGGCCCAGACAACCAAAATAGATTTTCAATAGATTCCAGATAGAATGGAAGAACAATGTAATATTTTCCAGATTGCAACAAGAAATCCCATTCTAGCCATATATCTGGTCACATCACTTGTCTACCCCACTGCCCTTCTATTGACTTTGTAACAAAATACAGGGATGAAATAGCAGAGTCTTCACAGTCCTGTCCCCGCCTGGTTTTCCTGCTTTACTTTTGGTTGGTCACTGTCCTTCCTCACCAATAATCTGCCTATAGCCCAACTTCATGATGGCTCTTAAGGTGTTAACAGCCCCAGGGAACTGCACTATTCTTTGTGGTTTCCTTCTACCTTGCCAGCACATTTACAAAGCATTCTTTTACTAAACCCATCCTTGAATTAACTCAATTCTAGTATGCCATCATCTGTTTCCTGATTGGGTGTTGCTAATACTGAGAGTGACTATGGAATGTTCTTTCAGGGAGCATGGCTATAAAGAGAAACATAGTAGTAGGCATAAGTAGAGGAAGGGACAGGGTGAAATCATCTCTTTATCTATCCTGGGATACACTGTGTCTCAGGCCATCACCATACACAAATTTGGTACCCAGGGTATTATTCTGAACTCTCAAGTAACAGAAGAAACTAATGTTAATGTACATCTATATGGGTCTCTTATTGTGCCCAGACATATATATCACTTGACATATGTATCACTTAATCCATACAACTCATGAGGAGTCTTAGCCTCAAGCACAGTAAGTGATTTATCCAAAAGTTAAGAGCCAGTAAGTGTTGGAGCAGAGATGGACCCAGTCTTTCTGGTACGGTGGGACTTCCACGGCTCATAGCTACCCTTGATGAAGATTTTCCAAACCAAATGTTCTTTCCCACCGTTATCAACTGATAAAACCTCCTGCTTCCTTAGAACAAAGCCTGGATTGTCACCTCCCCTGAACTCTTCCATGGCTGCAAGAGAGTTGATCTCTTTTTTCCCTTGGCCCCTACAACACTTTCAACACCTCCCTATCACACCCTATCACAGTTCTTATCACATTGCACTTTTTATTTTTTTCTGCCATACTGAAGAATTGAATCCAGGGCATGCTCTGTAAGTGCTCTACCGCTGAGCCATACCCCCAACACATTTTTTACTCTTTTATCTTGGGACAGGGTCTAGGCAAATTACGCAAGGTGTCTCTTGCTTTGAACTTGGGATCCTCCTGTTGCTGCCTCCCAAATCACCTCGATTACAGGTGTGCGCCACTGCACATGGCTCACACTGCCTTCTTATTACCTTCATGTGTGTCAGTCTATAATGACTAACATCAGTTTTTTTTTTTCCAGAACCAAGACCAAAGACATAATATCCATCTTTGATCTTCAGCTCCTGCATAGAGCCTGATAAGTATAAGATGCTCTGCTATATTTGATAAAGAAAATAGGGAAGAAAAAAAAGTGAATTGTAGAACTACAGACTGTCCTACCACCATCTTTGGATATACTTGGAAAAAATTTATGCTTTGCCTGGTAGAAAACTTTCTAACAATAGCCTATCTAAATATGCCAAAAAATAGAATGTGCCATATATATATATATATATATATATATATATATCATACTGTGAAAGTACATGTTATATGGCTATCTAGGAGACATAAACTAAGTTTACCAAAATTTAACCAGAAGATATAATTCCTTTAATTAACATAAAACAACTTAGCAGCAATGAAGAATTATTTTATACATATACAAGGAAAATGTTTAGGTAAACATGACAGTTTTGTGAAAACAAAAGACTAAAATAAATAAAAAACATTGAAGATCAAAGGTCACTTATATAAGATGCTAAAGCCCTCATAAAGTCTTAAAAGCAGATGTTAATGGTTATATAATATGTGAGTGGTGATTAAGATGAATAAAAGTTAGCAGAAAGAAATACAATTAGGATCTAAACTTGTGATTTTTAGTATTCTGATCTAGAATAAAAAGGGAAAATGGATTACAATATTTTAAAAACTGTGTATTAGAAATATGAAGTGTATAGTACTAGTAAAATCTCACTCCAGAAATGTAGAATAAAATAACCTCTTCCGGAAGGGCATAGTAAAACCTACCTCCCCCAATATAATATGAGCCAGTTTAAACAAAATTCCTGTTTTCTCTATGTATCTTTGTATGAAATACTATAGCCCTGAGAAGGTAATTAATTAATGTCAAATTGAAACACTAAAATGGTAATTATTATAAGCATGTATTATTTAAAATCTAGTACACTTTGATTTCTCACTGATTAAGCATGAAATAGAAACTAAAAATTTTCAGAAAAGGGAGAACTGTTTATTTCAGGAACTTATGAACAATGGTCCAGTACTTAAAAAAAAGTAATGCTGTCCAAAGCAAGATCTATTTATGAAAGAGCTTCAAAATGATCACTTGTAAACTTATTTTGCCCTTAATTAATCAGTAAAAGAATCCAGGAAGATCACTTTAATCTTGCATATATTTAATCAGTTCATTTTAAGACTTCTCTTCTTAAAAGTAACCAAGTGAAAAACAACCATATTTCAATGAGACGCTAAGTCCCTAAGCTCATTACCATAAAATGAGTGAGCTTGGAATATACAAAAGATGACGTGAAGGTGTTTTATACAAAAAGAAATGAAGAAATCAAGACACCCCCCCCCCTTTTTTTTAAGAACACAGTTTCTGACTCTAAGGCATTGGCATATGTGCCTTGATTTTGAAATAAGTATAAGCAGGGCAGTGACTAAGCCTCTGCAGTTGCCAGTTTCATCCACTAAGACTAAAAACTGCAGACTTGCTTCTTCTAGGGAAAGGGAAATGGAAACAAAATTACCACCATTGTCTTGATGCTCTATTTTGAGAAGACATTCTATTAAAAATCACTTTATTAGGAGTTCACTTAATAAGGTTCAAAATGTCTTCTTTGTAAAACTTTAGAATAGGAGATATTGTAACACATTTTGCTGTATTAGATTTTGGAATAAAGGATCTACAAGGAAGATAATGATTTTAAACGCTAGTCACATATTCCATTCAGTGTATTCACAAAAAACATCCTTGAACTTAATACCAAACTTCTACAAACATCCTTTTCAGTAGGCTAAAAATAAGTATTTCACAATATAAGAAGTGAAATGAGTTTTAATGATTATTTACATTTGTGGTTCATCATTTTATTGGTTTGTTCACTCAATTCCTACTCCTTGAGCACTTGCTCAGGATTCAGGCAACCTGCTAGGACAGAACAGAGCAGCCAACAAAGCATATTCAACCTCTGTTCTCATGGAGTTTACAATTTAATAGGAAGCACAAAGAGGAAACAATATTTGCACAAAAATATACTTCTTGTCTGCAGGATAGTGAATAAAAAGCTCTTAAGTTTTAGAGCCAAACAAACCTATAATCCAATCCTGCCCACAGGTGAGCTAGTGACTGCATTTTAGCCCACTTATTTCAGAAAAATAGGGACTTTACTAGTGACCACAGAGAATTGTGAAGATCAACTGGGTTGATGCCTAGGAAGGTCCGACAATTAATAAGTATTCAAATCATTCCCTTTCCTCCCCTCACTTGTGTTCCTTCTCCCTTATTTTCTATTCATATAAAACTGAGTAACAAAAATGTGGCAGTGCAAAAACATTTTCTATTAAATTTAAGAGGTTACTGAGCTTTTGAAAGCAAAGCTAAAATAATTTCCTTAGTTAATGAAAAAGCTATCAATACTGAGAATAACTGTATATTGAATTTTGTTATCAAGTTCCTAGTCTATTCTCCGTGTTCATTCAATTTCCCTACAAGAGATAGCATAAAAAAAGAAGAAGAAGAAGAAGGAAGAGGAGGAGGAGGAGGAGGAGGAGGAGGAGGAGGAGGAGGAGGAGG
>VMDO01003440.1:0-47817 GCA_007922755.1 Pedetes capensis | reverse complement strand
TATGAAATTAAAATTATTTAGGTATATGCAGTCAATATAAATTTGAGCAAAGCTAATATAGTTAAGGCAATCACTGATAGTTCATAAGAACAACAGCTTTTATTTATTTATTCATTGCCTACTAGAGGTTGTTGGATGTAACAAAATATTAGTCTTCATTGGAAAGCTTTATACCTATTAAAATTTTGCTAGTTTTAACTATATTTTAAGACAGGACACATAAATATTGACAACCATATTCCTTCAGCTACTGATGATGCTTATTTCAGCCCTGCAGACTTAATTCTGAACATTTAAATTTATTGCCATTCATTTTAATATGACTTTCCTTGGAAGAAGGTTTAGGATTTTGCTTATAATCTAAAATTCCCATGAGGAAGAGGATGAGGAAAAGTATCTTTCTACCTTTTCTTTTTGTGATGTAAAGAAAGAAAACAGCGGGGTATCATGGCACATGCTTGTCATCCTAGCACTTGGAAGGCTGAGGCAAGAGGATCAAGAGTTTGAGGCCAATTTAATCTACACAGTAAGTTCCAGGCCAGCCTCTGCTGGTAGTGATATCGTGTCTCAATAAAATAAAATAAATAAGATTAAAATGAAAGAAAGCAGATATCCTATCTTCAAAATCATAGCACATTGGAGCAGAAAGGGAACTTAAAAAAAAATCAACCAATTACCTTATTATAATGATGAAAAAACTAGAGAGTTTTAAGGTACTATTTCAAATCAGTATCAGAATCCATGGTCCAGACGTAGGGGTGGCTCTGAGAGTGTGCTGGGTGTGTATGGGACGGATGGGGGTAGTTGGGTTGGCCAGGATCTTCATTTAAGTGTACAATCATCTGTTTCCATATTTTACCTAGTTGTTGAGTGCAAATGAAACATTTGAGAATGTCAGCTTTACTGAGGGGGTGGTAGGGAGGGGTGTTCTATTTATGTCCAGGTGATTTTGAATCTGTTTTAGGGTTCACACATGTGTTCCACAATTACCTGAAATTTCCAGAATTACCTTTTAAAATTTCTATTCTATATCTTTTAAACTATCTGAAAAACAAGTAAAGGAATAAATCACACAGCAACCAGATGTGTTATGTGCCAAATTTTAACACACTGGAAACATCCAAAACATAAATCTTTGTTGCTAAGTTAATTTGCTTTCCTGTGGGTCTTAGAACAAAACAGAAGTCACAACAAGTGACAACAGGGACCAAGGAAGAACGGTGGGTACCAAAAGAAGAGAAGACTTCCATGAACTGGACAGACCTGGCAGCTGATTTTTGCCTGAAGAAATACAAAGCCAATGTAGCAGGTCTTGGTTCTTTCAAGGGAAGAACAGAATGCTGTATCATTATTAAATTATGAAAACAGGAAACAAACAAACAAACAAAAACACACACAAAAAAAACCCCTCTAAGGACCCAACCTGTGGCTGGCTTCATTCCTTAATCTGTTCTAATGATCTGTGACTATTAACTACAAAGTAAAAAAGGAAATTCAAATGGAAGAGCAGTTACACAATGATTGAAGATTGGCAAGTAATGGAAAAAATAAAAAACAGAACTGAACAAAATAAAACTTTGTATTCAAAAGAAGGATACCAGCTTGACTACCTCTAAAAACCCCTTTTCTGTTGTTAAATTAAAAAAATATTCTGGACTTCGAAAGAGCTTGTTAAAAGACACAAACAACAAAACAAAACAACCAAGTCTTCTATCATTTGCAGCCACTTTTTTTTTTTAGCCTTTCAGCAACAATTTACAATTTTGTGTTTTTCCAGTTGATTTTTCAAAGTGCAAATGTTATGTATGCATTTGCATTTTGTTGTCAAGCCTTTAGTCTCCTTCAAAGGTTAGGCAACTCCGGATTATTTGTCTTTCCTGAAATTGACATGTTTAAAGACAACTCTGGGCCAGTTATTATTGCAGGCTATTGCTCTATCCAAATTTGTCTGGTTGGTTCTTCATGATAGATTCAGGCTAAACATTTTTGGCAGGAATCTGACATTGGTAACATTGTGTCCTTCTGAGACCATCTCATCAGGACACATACTCTCCTATTACTGATGATAGGTTTTTACCACTTGGTTAAGAGGTACCTATCAAATTTCTCCCTTGCCATCTCTATTTTACATTATAATTTGTAGTCTGTAATGACTATAATCCTTTGCAGTCATTTTTTCCCTTTAGTGAGTTAATGTAGATTATGGATGTGGACATAAAACAGAAAAAAATCTAGTAAAGGACACAACCAGAGATTAACCGTGTTTACTATTAATTAACAGTGTTTACTAATCATAAGGTAAAAAAAGGAAAGTCAGATGAAGGTGGAGTTGCACAGCTTTAGAAGCCAGAAAGTTCTGAGTCTGAATGCATCACGTCAGAGTTCTGTGACTACCTGTAAGCACTCAACACAAAGAAGGTTCAGTCTTCATCTGTCAAGTCAGAGAACAGCATCACCACTTCATGGGACTGTATACACACTAAATGAGATAATAGAAAGATATTGTGGCAAGATGCCATGTAACCATAAAACCTTTTTTTCAGTGCGGGTAGTTGAACCCAAGGTCTAGCACATATTAAGCAACTGCTCTCTACCACTGAGCTGCATTTCCAACCCCCCCCCCTTTTTTTTTTATTTTAAGACAGACAAATTGCACAGGCTGCTTCTGGTCTTGAACTCTTGATTCTCCTGTCTCAGCCCCCAAAGTCACTGGGATTAGAGGCATGTGTCACAGAGTTTGATGTAAATGTCTTTTATCATCATCATCACTCATTTTGGGGTTGTTTCTTTAGAGCAACACTGCAAATTGATTCAATGCACCATAATCCCATATAGTATACAGATGAATACATTTTACACGAAAATCAAAAGAATCCCAAATAGATTCATGTATATTTCTGCCTTTTAATACAAAAGTATCAAATACTTTTTTGAAAGCTTAAATCTTTAAATGTACTTTGTGATTGTTGTTAGGTGCCATCAAGTCGAGTCTGACTGAGAGGGACACATACGGTTTTCAATGGCTGATTGGGGATTGCTTCAGGAGTGGATTGCCATGTCCTTCTCCCACTAAACATACTTAGAAGCTAAAAATTACTGTTTTTATAAATGTGCACACAGGATATTGGGGGGATGGGAGATGGGGGAGGAGGGGCTTGAGAGGGTAAGGGGGAAGTCATGTGAGCAATATACAATAAAACACATATATGGAAATGTCACAATAAAATACATGTCAAAATGAAACACATTAAGTTGTACATTAAAAATTTCCAAAATAAATAAATATGCACACAGGATATAAAGACAATATATCTGTAGGAAGAGAAATTATGGGATTTCTCCTGACATAAGAAATTGAATATGGCTTCTAGTTTTACCCATTTATGTTGTAATTAGCATTATCTGCCTGAATTCTTCTTGAAACAGTAATTGTTGTTGGCCCTATTATAATATATAATGGCTATCATTTTAAGATTAACTTTTCTGGAGGCATTTATATGTGACTTAAATTTTTTCTTTAGTATTAAGCTTTAATAACTTCAGAAGTTTATCTTCCCCTTCACCAAACAACATATAACCATGTTTTAACAAAGTTATTCAATTAAATTTTGTTAGCATTAGAAGATCCATAGCCCATCAGAGTTTTGTTGTTTTTTCCCCCAGTCTTTCAAAGACACACTGAATCCATTACACTATATTAGATAATGACAAAAGGCACTGCCATATCTCCTTAAGTTTGGAGTCAACACAGGAAAATGAGTTCAAAGTTCCAAAGATAACTACTTTTTAAAGCTTCCCATTAATTAAAGCTTGTGCATACAACTATTAATTACAGTAATTAGTAATTTAACTGTACCATTTTAAAATGGCCCTCTTTAAAATGGATTTAAAAAGATATGAATTTGTGCTTTTGCTGTTTTTAGTAGTTTTCAACACATTTGTAACATGTTTATGTGTACTTCCCAAATAGGGACAAATACGAAGTACTAATCATTACAGTAATTAGACAGAGACAAACCCACAAGGCTCAGAGGTCAAGGAAACAAGTCTCTAGAGACTTGAACAACACCCACAATACTTATAGGCTGAAGGACACTGCAGTAAGAGGAAAAGAGACATCAGAGGCTTCCTCATCTTTGAATAGGAGCAACAGCTATATTCCTCTTATTTCGCCAAAGCACGTTGTGACGTACAGAATGTCATCTTTACCCTCAAAATACTCACTAACCATGGTCTCTGAAACTGAAGGTCACAGTTCAAAAATTGCCCGGGAGCTTTCACACTTCTTTTTTGTCTGGCCTAATAAAATAAAAGCACCAGTTTCTGAGAAACTAGACGACAGGGACCACAGGTGGGATTCTACTAAAGAAGCCTGCACTGAATTCTCCGAGAGCCGACTCTGAAATTGAACTTGATTCCAAGAAATTCATGTTCATATAAATATATGTGAGATTCACTTCAGTTTATTTCTCACGCATCAGAGCATCAAAATTCATTTTCCAAAAGATCAACAGGTTGCCAAAGCTCAAAAGACAAGAAAAGCAGCCAAGGACAAGTAACCTTTCCTACCTCACAAACAATGCACTTTCTTCTAAAAGATAGCTGGAGTTCTCGTCCACAGAGACAGCCTTGTTAAGAACATAAACAAACAAGCAAGCAAACAAACAAACAAAAAACCGGACTTTCCTCCCTCGAGGAGCAGCGCTAGGTGGCAGGGTAGAGCCGGTTACGCTCCACGCTCAAACCCGCCCATACTAATTTCACCCTCACCTTCTCTCTAGCATCAAAGAGAAGCCTTTAGGCTGCACCAAGTTGCGACTAAATACAATCCTTCAAAACCTTTAATTGCCGTTTACTTAATAAGATTAAGCCCTGATTGAAGGGCCCTCGCTTACAACCCTGTAGCCAATCACAGGTCAAAACACAGCCCTCCAAACCAGTAAGAGAAACACGCGGTGGCATGACTGGGGATCCCCCAAACGGCCCATTTACTTACATATGCGGTCTCCAGAAGACGCGCCGACTCCAGGGACGGCGCCCGTCTTTCTGGCGCACCGACCATACTAGGCAACACCTGAAACTGCCCTAAAGCTTGATTGAGGTCCACGTGAGGGAGGTAGGCGTGAGAGCTGTCTCTCTGGAGGCGGTTGCTGTGATCAATAACCTTTCCATTGGGCTTGCAAACCTGGAAGAAGCAGCTTCTTAGAAATCAAGTTTTAATACCCTTTGAAACCCTCTAAGCCTCATTTTCTGTTTCAAAAACGAACCAAGACCTTCTTAAAGGGCTGTGGTGAGGACTAAATGAGACAGCTGGTCCATGACAGTGCTTTGTATGGAGCTTCTTCACTAAAGTACTCAATAAATGTTAGCTATGGTTATTAGCACCCCCAAATAAGGCAGGTAATAGGAAGGTTTTATAAAATAAGGAACAGCCATTACTATTATCACCGTAATCATTATTACCATTCTCCTCATGCCCTCCTGGCCTCAGCTAAATCAGGTGACTTGGTGTTTTCACCAGGACACACTGGAATTTCTTGCCTCTCTTCAGAATCTAGAGCACAGAGGTTCATGCTAGAGCACAGAGGGAATCATATAAAGGGGTGCCTGAAATCTGCCTCTGCCACACCGCAGCTGTGAAAGCTGTGAAATCTGGGATTTCACCTTTTGGTTTCATTCTTAGGAGCTCCAGTTTCCCCACCTGAAAAATTTGGATAGTAACAGAACTTTTCTCCACAGGTTATTTATGAGATTAAGATGACATACTGTCGCGTGCAAAGTATGAAGGCACCAAGTGTTAGCTGTTGTTAGTAGGCTTAGTATTACTATTCTCTTTGTGTGGCATAACATCCTCATCCACAATCTACTTTCTTTCTTTTAAGGTGCCATTTAAAAAACTCCGTGTGTCCACATGATCCCTTCTCTCATATAGCACATATGCTCATGGCTTCTTCCTACTCTGGGGGGCTGACAAATGAATTTTTCCCCTAAAATGAAGGAGCTTCTTGTTTGGAAGCAGAAACAAGTTAGGTGTATAAAGTTCTTAATGCAGTGTAGAGCATTATGTGGCAAAAGAAAGCATTTATTTTAAAGATGGCATTCATTTAACCTGGGAAGAATCTAGGAAGGGAAATGATGTGTACTTTGTACCATGGTGGTTAGAAGCATGGAGTTTTGTGTAAAGCTAAATCTCAGCTTTGCTAGTTCTCTAGCTATTTGGGAAAGTTATAATATTCTCTTTTCACCTAAGTTACTACATCTATAAAGTAGGGATAATTGTTGTTGTTGTTGTTGTTGTTAGGTGCCGTCGAGTCGGTATCCGACTCATAGCGACCCTCATAGGGTTTTCAATGGCTGACTGTTTTGGGATTGCCTTGGGAGTGGATTGCCAGGCCCTTCTCCCATTTTTGCGGTGCTGGGAATTGAACTCGGGACCTCAGAGACTGCAGCGCAGCGCTCTACCCACTGAGCCAAATCCCAGCCCCCGGGATAATTGTAGAACTACATAATCAAGAACAAAGTGAAGATTATATATGGAAATCCACTGAATGCTATAGAAGTTCCAAAAAAAAGTTACCACTAGCTATTATTGGTAGTAATAGTATTACTTGAGCTAATATCACCATCAGGGCTTGGTGATAGGGCTACAGTATTGAATGCATTTCATGAATTATGAGTAGGATTTGAACACAAGGCTAGGGAAGTGAGATGAGGCAAGAGGAACAAACCAGAAGTAATAAAGTAGGGAATGTGAATAGGAAACAAGGTGGCTGAGTTTGGTCTGAGCCAACACTAAAATGTACGCTTAAGATGATCACCTGTCTTGGTTTGCACGGAACTAAATGATTTTCCAGGGACTTTTAGTGGGAAAATTGGAGAAGTCTTGGGAAAACCAGGATAAACTGATCACCCTCTGTTTAGAAAAGTGTGGCCCAACCAACAAACATCTTGAAGCCCATGTTAAGGGGTCTGTAGGCAGTAGGACACTCTTGAAAATACTTGAAAAGGAGGGTAACCATTCAGAAGTGAGTTTCAGGAAATCAATCTATAATGTGGAAAGTTTTATTTCTCCTTTCTGCTAAATAAGTCTCTTCATCATTGTTTCTCCCACCTTTCTTTATTTGTATCTTCCCTCTGGTGCTTATCGCACTGTATCTGTGTTAAATATTTGTGTGACCTCATATGCTTGCAATATAATCTCTGTGATGTAAAGATTGTGTCTTCACTATCTTATCTCTATGTTGTCTTGTACATAACATAAGCTCAACATGTATTGAATCAAACTGAAAACCTATGACTCTATAAAATACAATATTAATTGACATTTACTATTCATCTCAGTTCAAAATTGAACATCAGGTTTCTTTGTGTCTAGTAATTATTCTTGTGGTGACACATAAAGTCAATCTGTTAAAATATTGATTGGGAAATCTACATATGATCTTCTATAAAATATAAAAAGTATTCTTCCATTCTCCTTTCATATTTGTAATTGAAGAAAATTTTCTCACCTGTTCATTCAACCAGCAAATGCTTAGTAGCACTATGTGCAGGTCCCTATCCTAGGACTGAGACCCAGGTAAAGAGTGAAGGTACTCTCTCTTATTAGGTGTCCAGTACAATCCTGTAAAGCAGAATAATGGGTAGAAATTCCATGTAAGGTTCAAGTTGGCTTAAAGGCATTTTCAAATGCTTAACTACTCCCATGGGAAAGTTTGTTTTAGTACTATCAAAGGAATAAATCAAATAAAAAGCATTTATTTCTATGTGTAAGGGACGTGGAGGAAACCAAGATCCATTAGCCAATGAAATAACCCATCTTGGTGGTTTTAAAGCAGAGGTTCTAGTGCCAGAATGGCATGAGTTCAAATCCTAGCCATGCATTTTTCTTATTTACCTTAGATATTAACCTCTCTGATTCTCAGTTTCTTTATATGAAAAATGGGGGAAAATATGAAGTATCTCAAAGGATTGTTATAAGACTAAAAAAAATAATGTTTACAAAGCATGAAGCACCGTGAATACATTTTATGCAAGTAATGTATTCCTGAAGCCCTCAAATAATGACCCAGGCAAAGGATGGATTATATTCACTTATCGGCTAAAAAGGAGCTTCTTTGTAGACAGTTTATCCATTTATCAAACATTTATTCACACAGTTTATAATCATTTGGCTGTCCAAGCTGTGAAAATTGCAATTCTTGAAAAATATTGGGTTCTGGGTTAGGTTGGGTTCCTGGGAAACGGATCCTGTGTGGAGAGAAGCATTCAAAAGGCTCATTATGGAAGGATATTGGAGAAGGAAAACATGCAGATACAACAAAAACCCCAGTCCCCACCACAGGATGCACTGAAGCAGAGATAATTTTTTTTAGGATGTCCGATGTTTGGGCAAAGACACTGGGTTTTCATAGTCCTGTTTCAGGCAGTCCTTGAAAGGAAGGGGTTATGGTCTTGAGCAGGGCAATGCTCTTCAGCTGAGGCAATCTCTGGAAAGACACTCAGTCCATTTTGTTTCCAGCAAGTGGGTTAACAACTCCTAAGAAGGCATCCTAGCAGTAAAACTCTCTGTTGCCTACATGCCTGGTTGTCATTATTTCAGATGTACATAAAGTGAAACTTAATATTGTTAAGTGACGTAATTTCAACATGATATACTTTACCGTATATATTCTATACTACTATTATGTTACCTTTAGATAATGCTTAATATCTCATTTATTTATTTGTGCTGACCTCATGATGAGTTGGTAAAGATTAAAAATTATACAACATGAAAGGTACTTTGCAAAGTTCCTGGCAAACACAAAAGTCTGGTATGTGTTAGTTGTTTTAGTAAGAGAAGGTCTGGGAATACAGAAGGACTCAGTGATAAATGGAGAAAAGGAAATTATGTTAGAAGTTTAAAACTTATAGGCTGGCTTAAAGCACTGGCAAAGGTTACATTATGATATTTGACTTGTGAGTGTATTGGTCTTATTTTATATCAACACTAAATTAAGTTTGGGTTTTGGTACCTGGTAGGAAGCTCAGCTAGACTGTGAGCATTCTTCTCTCCCTCTTATGGGAAGAAAACTTGGGAATGTTAGAATTACACTCTGTCCATTTGGGGAATAACAACATAAACAATGGTAACAAGAAAGGGATGGAGAACAAGATATAAAAAAAGGATACAAATTTGAAATACAGGGTATTTTTCCTCTAACTATATCCTCATCCTTACCAACTTCTAAATATTCTTCTAGCCCAAATTCTTAGAAAGTGAGTTCTAATAGGTACATACTAAATTCTCTAACTGCTTTTTAGTTTATCAAACATAGTATCAGCTCTAACAGAGCATGTACTTTTTTGTAAAAGTAAATTCAAAACCTGATCCTACCTGTCCATCCCTAAAACAGGGTTCTAAGTTACTTTGAGATCAAGAACTATGTCTTCTTCTTCTTCTTAGTTTTCTTTTTACTCCACCTTACAAGTGCATGAATGCAGTGGGTACTCAATAAAAGTTTGTTGAATGAATGGCTAAATTTGAGAGTCAGAAAGAATCCTCATTTAGAACAACATTCAGCTCTCCTTAAAGCGGGGTTTACCAACCCTTTAATTACTGGGTTCAAGTTCAGGACATATTCAATATGCTAAAATTTAGAGGGTTCAAGTTTGGTTAGTGTTCAGGTTTGAAATTTTAATTCTATGTGTAGATAGATGAATAAATTTTTTCAATTTTTTTTTCAAATTTTAAATAGCTAATGACATATAAAAAAAAAAAAGCTGAACCCCAACCTCATTTTTTGCTGGATTTGGGTTCAGGTTTGGGTCCAGAAAATTTTTAAAAAATACTTGAACTGGAGTGGGTTCAGTGTTTGGGTTGGAGTTTGGTTTGAGGTGCTGCCAACTACATAGGATTTAAACCCAAACCCAAACTGGACAGGAGCCCTGTAAAACTTAACATATCAAACCCAAATCCAAACTTGAACCTTTTTTTTTTTTCTTTTTGTCAGTTTGAAGCCGTGCTTTATAGAGTTTAAGGCATATGCAGGAAGATGTAGAGTTATGTGAGGCAGGTATCAGAATTCCCTGACCAGGGCTTTTTCCACCACAGCATATCACCTTTTATACTCTAAAGACTCAGAGAAGCTGCTCACAGCTTTGCTTGTCCAACATTCTTTTTCAGGTGTTCACGTTCTTAGTTATGTTTGTTTCTCCAAAGTTAGAAGTAAAACTGAACATTTAGAACTTATAAAATAATATTGGGGCTGGGATTTGGCTCAGTCGGTAGAGTGCTGCACTGCAGTCTCTGAGGTCCTGAGTTCGATTCCCAGCACCATAAAAATGGGAGAAGGATTTGGCAATCCACTCCTGAGATTATCCCCAAAACAATCAGCCATTGAAAACCATATGAGGGTCGCTATGAGTCGGACATGACTTGACGACACCTAACAACAACAACAACAACAAAATAATATTAATGTGACTTGTGACCTACTCACTTTCCTAATTTTTTTCCTATTGTATCTTTGTGAAACTTCTGTTTATAGGATTTATAAGATGCCTTCTTTAATCATTCTTTATAATATCAAATTCCTCTTAATTATCTATTAATTTCACAAAATTAGATTACATCTTAATTACTCATTAGACAGAAAAATGAGGATAAGAGCAAGTTTGGGAGACATAGATCTTTAAAAAACTTTTTACTGTAAAAAATATTATTTATTATTGGAAATAGAAGAATTTTTCTGTTTTTGAAAAATCATCTATGGTCTCATGACCCTAACATGATTATAATATTGTAGCATTCCGGTAAATTTCTTTCTAGTCTTTTTTCTTAGGCATATTTTTCCATAGTTAAAATCAATGTGCACCAACACCTGCAATTTTTTCACTAAATAAAAAGCATTTTCATATTTCAACATAGCTTTTGCAACAATGTTCATTAGCTGTACATTTCATCCAATCCATATATCACAACTGACTTAACCATGTCCCCAGAGGTTGACCAGAATGCTTTATCCAGCCACTTGATATTTTGTTTTGTTTTATTTTATTTTATTTTATTTTGTGGTATTTGGGTGTTGAACTCAGGGCCTAACACATGTTTTGCAAGTGCTCTACCACTGGGTGGCACCCCTAGCCCATTTTCTTATTTTTAAATTTTGAGTCAGGGTTTCACTAAATTACACAGGCTTCTTCTGTCCTAGAACTCCTGATCTTCCTGCCTCTGCCTTCTTAGTTACTATCCATTTGACATTTTATTTGTTTGTTTGTTTGTTTGCTTGGGGTGTTTTTGTGTGTGTGTTTGTGGCACTGGGGAATTGAACCCAGGGCCTCATGCATGCTTTTGCAAGTGCTGTAACACTGAGCTGCAGCTCCAGCCCATTTTTTTCCTTTTAATTTTGAGACAGGGTCTCACTAAGTTACACAGGCTGCCTCTGGCCTCAAGTTTATGATCCTTTTGCCTCAACCTCCCTAGTCACTGGGATTACAGATATGCACCACCTCCCCATCTCCATTTGATATTTTAAATAAAGAAGGGATAAGCATGTTGACTTTTCCATATTTTAAATTGTTTCCTTAGGTTTAGCACAAGGTAGAATTACTGAGTCAAATAGAATGGACATTTTTATTGCTTTTCAAGCTAATATAGCTAAACTCCTGCCTCAGATAGAATTCAGAGTTTAATTAAGGTAAATGACAAAGTAGCAATGGGAAATTCCTGTGATCAGTACTGCCAGGCAACTAGTTGAGTCCAATGGTGTGAACAGAAAGAGTTGTTCTGAGCCAGGGTCTACCTTTTTAGCCCAAATTAAAGAGAGTGAGAATTACCAGAATTCTGTTGTATCTGGGCAGGCACTGTGGCACACTCCTATAATCCCAGTGACTCCTGAGACTGAGGCAGGAGGATCTCAAGTTAAGGCCAAAGGCAGCCTAAGAAACTTAGACCATGTCTCAAAATAAACAATAAAAATAGGGGCTACGGGTGTGGCTCAGTGGTGGAGCACTTGCCTAGCATGTGTGAGGCCCAGGGTACCAAAACCAACAAACCAAGTACCACAAACAAACAAGAATTCTGCTATATTAAAAAGTTATTTCTTAGAAATCGATATTAGAAATGCTAGCTAAACTGTAGTATTGATTTTCCTTAGCCTTGCCTTTGATTTGGGACAGTTATCTAGTAAGAATGTAAGAAACAGAAAGCTTTTTGCAGCTAGAAATGTAGCTTAGTGGTAGAGCATGTGCCTAACATTTGTAGGGTCCTGGGTTCATTTCCCAGCACCACAAAAACAAAAACAAACAAAACCACCACAACAAAAAACCCCAACAACTTTTAAAGAAATGAAGTACTATTTAACATTTCTCTAACATTTACTAATGCTTTCAGAAACCAGTATGGCTTAGAAAGAGGCCTCTAATCAAATAACTTACATGAGGGCCTGGGTTCACTGTTCAGCACCCCTACAGGTAGGACTGAGGTTTCTTCTTTGTACTCAGGTGGTTATGCTGAGGTGGAACCCTCAGGAACACATCTAGATAAGTTAGACAAACACATCTGGACATTTCAATCAGGAGAATGCCCCTCACACACCTGTTCTTTACTCCATAATGTAATTACTGGGCATTGTCTTTCCTGCATGTTTATTCCTCACAACAAAGGCAACTTTATGATGTCCCAGAGACTAGCTGTAAATGGATGAAGAATTGAAAACATCTGCTAGCATTTACATAGACTTCACAGTTTTCCAAGTGTTTTCATACTTCAGAAAAGGCTTGAGAGTTAAATACTACTTTTATCCCTATTTTACAGATAAAACGGTGAAAGCTTAGATGCATCAGGTGATTTTCCTTCAAATACTAAACCAGGAAGAGGCTGAATCAGGACTAAAATCTCTGTTCTTGCATCCCAAATCCCATGTACTTATTATACCCATCACCACTAATGACAAAAAATATACAAGGTGACTATAAGAGATCTAGAGCAACTTCAAAGAATTTCTGTATATGAGAGTTACAACTGATGGAAGGTGCAAAGAAATGATAAGAACTTGTGTCATAGCTACTCACAGTGGCATATACCTATAATACCAGCAATTCGAGAAGCAGAGGCAGTAGGATCATGTGTTTAAGGCCAGAGGCAGCCTGTACAACTTGTTAGGTGACATTGAGTTGAGTCTGACTCATAGTGACTCCATGTACAACAGACAAAACACTACCCCACACTGGGCCATCCCCGGCACTATTGTCAGTGCTTCTCTGTTATTCATAGGGTTTTCAATGGCTGATTGAGTTTTGGGAGTGGGCTTCAAGGTCCTTCTCCCAAGCCTACAGCACTTGGTGTTCCCAGACAATCTCCCATTCAAGTACCAAACAGACCCAATCCTGCTCAGCTTCTAAGATCTGATGAAATCAGATACCACAGTGGTATGGCCCCAGGTTCAACCCCCCAGTAGTGCAAAAACAAACAGACAAAACAAAACAAAACCTCTTACAGAACCCAAGGTAACAGAGAAAACTGAGGAAAAAAAAAAAAAAACAAGTTTCTTGTCACTGTACAGCTGCCACTGAAGCCGAGGGAGACAGTACACAGAAAAGCTAGTGATCAAACTCTAAAATAGCCATAGTTTTTGTAGTCACATTGGTAACAAGCAGCCCTCCTGCACAAGCAATTTCTAATCGTTCAGAAGACTGAGGTTATATGATTGATTTCACAATCAAGATTTCAGACGTGCATACATTTTGTACTATCTTTAAATCACCAGTGTGTCTTTGGAATATTCTTGAGATTTTTTTCTTTTCTTTTCCATTAGTAATTTTTTTTTAAATTAGTGTACTCTTAAGATTTGAAGAGACCTCCGTAGATTATCTGAGCCACTCCTCAGTCGTCACACAAATTTGGATTATTAGCCACATTAGGAAACTTGGGCTTATTGAGGATGTGACCTGCTTAAAGTCTTACATTCAGTAAAAGGTAGAAGAGGAAGAGAAAGATGAGAGCCTCCTACAGGTGAGGTGCCTGTTTCATTATTATTTAGAGAGAACTGCCATTTTCTTCTTTCCATCAACATTACAATCAATAAAACAGAAATTCTACTCTGTTGGAAAGGTTTAAACTATCATCTCTTCAACACTTCTCATGGAAAAGAAAAGAATCATATGGCTGATGAGATGACAAAAACTGTAATATCCATGATCTTCATTTCTTTAGTGGGAGACACTGAAGAGTTAGTTTGTTCCCATGGCTTCTTTCTCTCCATATCCCTGGACTTCTGGTTGTACTGGACAGACACCATTCTCTACATACCCAAATCTGAGAGGAAGCATTCAGAAGTAACCTTTTGGGCAATTGTCCATGTCGTACTTTCCAATCAGGTTAGGCCAGATATAAAGTGATTCTATTAATCCTTGACTACTTCCTATGCATAATTCCCAGTTAATATAGGATTTAAAGGAGAGTATGTGAATTAATTAACTGGTATCCTGATATACCTCAACAATTTCCAAGACTTGATTTCCTTTAAAGTCAAGTTTGACATAACTTCTTACATACATATAGTATGCTCTCTTAACAAACCTCAAACTTAGCAATTTGCCAGAGAAACTAACGTTCTCTAATCTAGGTTTTCTCATTGACAACACCACTATTGACATCTTGAGCCAGATAATTCTTTGTTGTGTGGGTTGTCCTGTGTATTGTGGGATGTTTAATAGCACCTTTGGTCTCTACCTGTGAGATGCCAGTAGCATCCCCTAGTTGTGACAAACATATTTCCAGACTTCACCAAATTTCCCATACAGGGTAAAATTGTGCCTGGAGGTGAACCACTAGCTTCATCCATAGGGTACACAGCATGACTAATAAGCACCGTATATTAAGTCTTCCAGGTGAGGTTTTGCTTCTAGATGCCCATGCCCTCCTGATCTCATTAGTCACACTACAGGCTTATCAAATATTACCTGTATATTTCAAAGCCACATATGTCAGCTGTACTTTTGCAATTATATAGTTTACATAAATATTACATAATCAATGCAGTGAAATATGAATGCAAATTAAGAGAGTTTTGATTTTGCTCAAAGTCAAGTGATTAGGAAAGACTCCATATGGCAGAGACAAGTTATTTCCTTACCGTATCATTTTTCTTTTCTATCTAATACTAAACCAGGAGTTTCAGCTTCTTCTTCAGTTAAGGGAAATCCATGTGATTAAGTTCCAGGCAACGAAATGAGGGCAAAAATGATAAACACAATTTCAACATCTAGCACTTAAAACTCTCTTTGCTCTCTCTTATTGCACAGGCAAAGAATCCAGAAGCAGTCTCTCATAGCCTAGATCAGAGAGTTGGCAAACTTTCTGTGTAAGACTAGATAGTAGACATTTTTAGCGTTTCTTCCTCTTCTTCTTCCTTCCTCCTCTTCCTCCGCCTCCTCCTCCTCTTCCTCCTCCTCCCCTTCTTCTTCTTCTTCTTCTTCTTCTTCTTCTTCTTTCTTCCTCCTCCTATTATTATTATTATTATTATTATTATTATTATTATTATTATTTTAAGCAATTCTTTAGGAAAGTAAAAATTATTCTTATCTTGTGAACTTTGGGCCATGAGCAGTAGTTTGTCAATCCCTGCTAGTGTGATTGGCATGCTGATGCAATGCCATCTTCCATCAAGGCACTTAAAAGAATCCATCTCAAATTAGATATAGGTAAAACAACTATAAGATATTATAGGAAACTATAAAAGTCTAGAGTGACTCTGCATGTACATTGCTTCCCATTTCTTTAAACTCTTGTTTTACTTTAAAGAAAATAAAAGTGGAAACCATGTTGTTTTGGGTTGCCATTCAGTTGGATCCAACTCATAGTGACCCTATGCACAACAGAATGAAACACCACCCAACACCATACCATGTACACAATCTTTTTATATTTCAGCTCAATGTTGCAGTCACTATGTTTCTTCTCATTTTGAATCATGCCGCATCACCAAAAGGGGATTTACTCTATTCCTGTCATTAAGGTTGACCACACTTTAAGGATGCAGCTATTCCCCAGCTGTCTTTGGAATGCCTTCTAGCCTGGAGGACTCATTTTCTGGCACTATATATGACAGTCCTTCTCTGCTATTCATAAGGTTTTTAATGGCTAATTGTTTCGGGACTGGGCTTCTGGATCCTTCTTTCTAGTCTGTCTTAGTTTGGAAGTTCAGCTGAAACCTGTCCACCATATCATTTGAGATGAGATGATAAAAACTGTTTTGTTTTGTTTTGTTTTGTTTTTCCAGTGCTGGTGATCAAACGCAGGGCCTTATGCATGCTTAGGTAAGGGCTTTGCCCCTGAACTACAGGCTTGGACCTTGAAACAATCTTAATTATCATCTCATTGCAACAGTTCAGACTTACATTGTAGAACTTACTTCTTTGTACTACCTCATATACATGGAGTTTTTGGTTCTTTTCTTTCTCTTTCTTTCTTTCTCTTTTTTTCACTCGCTTGCCTGCTTGCTTGCCTTTCTCTCCCTCCCTCCCTCCCTCCCTCCCTCTCTCTCTCTCTCTCTTTCTTTCTTTCTTTCTTTCTTTCTCTTTCTTTTTCTTTCTTTTTTAAACCTGCAAGAGTAGTACAATGAATTCCCATAAAGTCTTCAATTAACCAAAAACTTAACATTTTGTCATTTGGCTTTATGTCTCTATGCATATATATGTTTGTATTATTTGTACCACACCATTTGACAGTTAGTTGTATAAATCATGGCCCTTCAATGCTAAAAACTTGAGCTTATATTCTCTTAAAACAAAGCCATTTACTTAATAAGCAAAACCCAGAGAATGAAAGGAATGAGTGGGATTTACCAAGGACAGATGTGAAAAGGGCCAACTTTTTGATGAAGAGTTTGTATAGTAATTAAATGTCCCATGTGACTATCAGAACCTAGCAAATAAAAGAATTTCAAACCCAGTTTAAGTATGCTTCCGTGACCTGTCTTAGCCTGAGTAATTAGTAATGTGTTTGTATTGTATTTGTACTACCAGCTTCAACTCCCTCAAGAGTGAGCAGGCTTAACACACATGGAAAAATTAGCAGTTTATTGATTCTGTACATTCCAAACATTTTTGAAGTTTTCTTAAACTGTTGTGAAACCTCATACCGTGTGCTTTTTTTTTCTTTTTTTTTTTTTTGTACTGGGGGTTGAACCCAAGGCATAGAGCTTGCATGCTTTGCAAATGCAGTACCACTGAGCTGTACCTCTAGCCCATTTTTTTACTTTTTGAGACAGGGTCTCACTAAATTATGCAGACTGCCTCTGGTCTTGAACTTGTGATCCCCTGCCTCTGCCACCCCAGTCACTGGGATTACAGCGGTGTGCCACCGTACCTTGCTTGCTGTGTGCATTCGTATGCCTGATCAAATTCATTCATTCTCTTTTTTATTCTCCCTCTCTCTCTCTCTCTCTCTCTCTCTCTCTCTCCCCTGTCAGGATTACATATTGCTGGGCTAGGGTTTGCTTTTTGGTTCACAAGTTAACAACCAACAAACATCCTTTTGCCATGTATCACATCTTCCATCCTGGAGTCATTTTGCAAGCTTCAGACTAGGAAATAAAATTTGCTATCTAAAAAATAATTTTAAACCTAAATACCAATACAACTTTATGGTTGAAGATCAAAAATTCCCTGGTGAAGTTTACTTATAGTTCCAACCTTTTAAATGTGTGTGTGTGTGTGTGTGTGTGTGTGTATACATATATATATATATATTTTTTTTCCTTCCACAAATCTTTTGCCTCTGTATTCATTAATATTTGGTAAAACTTGTCTCACAAACTTAGGATGGTTGAATCATATGTAACACAACTGCCTTCCTTGGTCACTTCCAATAGACCACTTCCTGGCTGCTCCTATTAGGAAAATGTGCCCTTGTGCCAACCTCCCAATAGCTCTTATTTAAAGTTTATTAGCCATGGTCAGTATCTAACTATATGTAATGTCACATTTTTTTCTACTAAGACTAAATCTTCCTTAATCAAGTTGGCAGGAATATGTGTATGCTGTTAGTTTTGAAGAGCCATGTTTTAAATTTGAATTTCAAAGCCTTGTTAAAAAAAGAAAAAAGAAAAGAAGATCAAATCTCTCTTCTGGAGCTCAAAGTGAGCTCCAAAACTACTGGATCCACACTTCTGAATAAGAGTGACATATACCTGGACATGAAATGTTTTGGGGTAGAGCACACTCAGACTTCTTTTCATGAGCACTGGGGTACATAGTCTGGAGTGCAGATATTTCAAAGGCAAGATTTTCTTTTATTTTGAGACAAGGTCTAAGTTGCATAGGCTGCCTCTAGTGTTGAACTTATATTACTCTTGCTAGGCCTCCTGAGCTGCTGGTGTTACAAGTGTGTGCCCCAGTGCCTGACTCCAAATGCATAATTTTTGTTTCAGTAAATTGACAAGTATGTGTGAGAAAAGTGTGAAAATTCCAATAGACTAAGTTTTTCTGCCTCAGCACTATTGACAGTTGTGGCTGAATAATTCCTTTCTCTGAGGAACTGACCTGTGAACTGCAGGATATTTAGCTACATCTCTGGCCTCTGCCCACTAGGTGCCAGTAGCAACATCCATACCTCAAAATGTGACAACCAAAATTATCTTTTGAGATTCTCCAATATCCCCTGGAGGACAAAATCAGTGGAGAATCTCTGCAATAGATTTTGTTTATTTTCCCAGTTTGGTTGGAATAAACAAACTTTAGCAACAGCTGGTATGTTTTAAAGTTGTGTGTATATGCCACAGATTGCCTACTTGCCTGCGAGGTCACTTAGCTACCTTGTTTATCTCTGCATCACTATACGTGTGTAGACAGTCCTGGGACAGTCTATTTGTCATTGGTGCTGGTTTCTAAATATTTTTGGCCTTCTTCCTTCTGAGACTAGTAGACACAGTGACGTTGACCATATGACTTGTTTTAGAGTGAATGGAGGTGAAGCATCTCACTTTAGGTGGAAACTTGAAGAGCTAGTGCACCATTTACCACATGGTTGCTTACATTCTGATGTGGTGACCAAGAACATTTATGATGGCAGCTGCTACATTAGGCTGGAACTCTGAGTAATTACAATGAGCAGAGCTACCTGCTGACCCTGGTTGGACATAAGCATGAAGGAAAAATGAAATTTTGATGATTTAAGCTACTGGAAGTGCAGGAGTGTTTGTTATTACATCATATCTCTGCCCATCCTAATACATACTGCCTGATTGTAGTATTATAGATATTTGGATTTGGAGTACCTGTGAGTCTTTGGTTCCTCTTCTCTCACTCTTAGTAAGATTAGAAGTCATTGATGAAGATGAGTCTACACTAAGATACTGGGCTAGGAATATAGCTGCATATCAGGTGCCTGTTCCAGGTTAATTGTGAGTAATCTGTAAGCTGGTAATTTTTCCAAGAAAAATAACAAAACAATTGCTATAATTTTCTGGAAAATTAGATTTTCATTTTACCATCATCAGAGTACTACTACTACTACTACTACTAATGATAATAATAATAATAACTAATACTCAGCCAGATATGGTGGTGCCTGTAATCACAGCACTCGAGAGGCTGAGGTAAGATAAACTCAAGTTGAAGCCAGCCTGGTCTACATAATAAGTGTCAGGCTAAATATGTCACATAAATTTGCATTGTGTTGTTGTTAGGTGCCGTCGAGTCGGTATCCGACTCATAGTGACCCTCTGTACAACAGGGGGAACACTATTGTCAGTGCTTCTCTGCTGTTTATAGGGTTTTCAATGGCAGATTGATTTTTGGGAGGGGGTTGCCAGGTCCTTCTCCCAAGCCTACAGCTTCTGGTGTTCCCAGGCGGTCTCCCATCCAGGTACTAACCAGGCCTGATCCTGCTTAGCTTCCGAGATCTGACAGGATTGGATGCCACAGGGCTACCACTGCAGGCTTAAATTTGCATAGATTATCTTTTTTAGTCTTCTTAAGAGTTCTGTTATTGCCCTTATTTTAGAGCTCAGGAAAATGAGGCATAAAGATGTTATCAGCTTGCTCTGCGTCAAAGCTAAAAAGTGGTTCAATGAGTATTTGAGCTTGAGTAGTCTAATTCCAGGGAATGTGCCTCTTCATAGTTAAGATAATTCCCTTGTTAAGGCATGATTCACATTTTGATTTCCCAGAAAACCAGAAGCTTATGTATTGTGCATACACAAACACAAATTAGGACTATGTTTTGTCTAACAAGGTGGTTTTGAGAAATGGTTGGAAAACATAGCCATGTATTTGAGGTGGTGTGAGATCAGTTAAAGCTTGGTGCATCTCCGTGGGTTACCTACTTTATTTAAGGGAGTACACTTTCTTCTTATGGACCAAACTGGGTATGCAAGGCAGCAGAATGTAAAATATCTGTTCATTGCATTCTTTGGCCTTGTGTTGTCTCTTATCTATTGAGCATTATAGTTTTGGTTCCAGAGAGAAAGAACATTTGGCAACGATTATGAATAAGGTTTGAAGCCTCTATCACATTAATCTGCTATCTTTAAAACACACACAGTAAAGTAGCTTGTCCTCAAAGATGGCGCCCCAAAACTTCTTAGTATGCAGACCTTTGTGTAGTTGCTTCTCAGGTTACATCTCATTCTTTTTTACAAGATGACTGCCCCAAGCAATCAAGCTAACTACATACTTTACAGACAGATTTGGGATAATTGTTTACCTTGCAATTGTCCCTTTATAAGTCTGCCTTTCAAACTATGATTCATTTCACTTCCTTTAAATGCTGAGATTTTCTCAGATTTTTGTTAATATTCAGTAACTGATGGGGATGAAAAGAAAGAAAAGTAAAAGTGGGGCTATGGAACTGACAGTTCAATTGTTGGAAAGTTTGGCAAACTATTCATATCTAATTTCATCCCTTGTATTTTTCCCATTGCTGCTGGAACAAGTTACTAGTAGCTTAATGGCTTAAAACCACACAAATTATCCTATAGTATTGGGTGTCAGATGTCCTAAAACACAGATGTTGGCAGGATATTTTTCTTCTCTAGGGTCGAAAGAAGCTATCACACTGCCTTTTCTAGCTTTCAGCGGTGGCCTGCATTCCTTGGCTCATGCCCCTGGACCATCTTCAGAACACATCACTCAACCTGTGTTTCACATCTACTTTCTCTAACGTTGACCTTTTGTCTCCTCTTATAAGAACCCTGGTGTTTGCCTTGAGCCCACTTGATTAATTCAGGATAATCTCCTAATCTTAAAATACTTAACTTGATCATATCTGCAAAGTCTTGTTTGCCATATAAGGTAACGTATTTACAGGATCTGGGGATAAGGACATGGACATCTTTGGGCATCTTTCTATGGCTGGCACCCATAGCACTGTGGCATCTGATCCCATCAGATCTTGGAAGCTAAGCAGCATTAGGCCTGGTTAGTGCTTGGATGGGAGACAGCCTGGGAACACCAGATGCTGTAGGCTTGGGAGAAGAACCAGGCACAACACTCCCAAAAATCAGTCTGCCATTGAAAACCCTATGAATGGCAGAGAAGAACTGTCAATAGTGTTTCACCTGTTGTATGCAGGGTCACTATGAGTTGGAGACCAACTCAATGGCACCTAACAAAAGTCACAACTACCATAACAATTTGCCATTAATATATTCATTTATGTAATTAATTGTATGGCATTTATTGAGTGTCTTACATATATCAGACAGAGACCTGGCTGATGGAAATGTAAAGTGAAAGAAAATTGACTATATGTACACAAAACACTATGCATAGACCTTAAAAATACAATACTGAGTGAAAAAGTATCAGACAGAAGGAGACCCATGGCATGACACTATCATATGACTCATAAGGGAACATAAAATACCAAGACATATTTTACAAGAATAGATATGTACACAAGGATCCACATCAGATCCACAATGATCATATTTAAAGTTGGGAGAGAAGGGGAGTAGACAATGGACACTAGATGGAATAGAACATATATAGCACAAGAGATGGGACTTATGAACCAAAGATATACTGTTATGAACTGAGGAGTGTGATTAACTAAGTTCTGTGCAAGGCATATTTAATAAGAAGATAAACAATAGTTTTAAATAAACCCAGTACTGTACTTACGTAAACTGAAATAGAGCTATCCAAAAAGTGCGAGAACCCACATCCCAGAGTATAGAGAAGACAGGAGCATGTTGTAGAACAGTGGTTCTCAGTTGGGATGACTTTCTCCCTAGGGGACATTTGACAATGTTGGTTTCACACCTGCAGCCTGCCACAATAGGGAAATATCTTGGAAGTAAATGTCAATAGTGCTGAGATTAAGAAACCCTGTGGTATAACAACCAGAACTAAAAATTAAACATTCCTGAAAGTATTGTGGTACATCAATAGACTTGTCTTATTATTTGGAGGATTAAAGTATAAGCCACTCATCTTTTATATTGTCTCTGCTGTGTTTAAAGTACTGCTTTCCAATTTGCAAAGTATGTGTGAGGCCCTGGATTCAACTCCTAAGTACCACAAAAAGGAAGGAAGGAAGGAAGGAAGGAAGGAAGGAAGGAAGGAGAGAGAGGAAGAGAGGGAGAGAGAGAGAGGGAGAGAGAGAGAGAGACAGAGAGAGAGAGAGAGAGAGAGAGAGAGAGAGAGGAAGAAGAGAAAGAGGAAGAAGAAGAAGAAGAAGAAGAAGAAGAAGAAGAAGAAGAAGAAGAGCAGCAGCAGCAGCAGCAGCAGCAGCAGCAGCAACAACAACAACAACAACAACAACAGTAGCAGCCAGAGAGAACTGCTTTCCAAATACCTGGTGCCTGTTCTCCATGAATGTCAGTTCCTGTGTCTGCATGCTGAAGACCGCTGTTCACTGATATTCTTGCCATTTAAGCTTTTTAGTGATTGTATGAGCTTAAAAAATATCAGATAATAATTAGGGTTAGAAAAAACCAGCAGTCACTGTTTAATTCCATTAATTCCATCTGGTTTATGAACTAATCTTTAAACAGAGAAGATGTCTTTCTCACAAGTTCATAGTGGCTTTGGCTCTCAAAATCATCCTAAATTTGAATATTACTGGATAAATTAAGGGTGCAGTAGGGTAATTGTATTCAGGTTTTCCAATCTTGTACAATAATTCAGCTTTGCAGTAGAAAAGTGAAACAAGGTCAACTTAATAAATATCAATGGTTAATCACATATAATCCCATTTAATTTATATGCATATATACCATTAAATTATTTAATTGAAAGACAAAAAATCACTACACATTTAAAACTATTAGTTTTGTCTGACAAAGTCAAAATAATTTAACAATGTGACTTTATCCTCTATCTTCTAGTTTTTCCTTTCCTTTTCAGACATAAAAGTATCTCAAACCTATACCAATAGTACTATCCATTCATATTTACCTTGTGGTCGACACAGAACTAGACATATTTAATGGGGAGAAAATACTATAATACATCATTTTTAATGCTGTATTATTCCCAGGGACCTTTCTATGTAATCAAGGGGCCAATGACCTTTATATGACTATGGGCAAGTTATTGAAATTCTTCAGGCCTTAGTGTCCTCATTTGTAACAATGATCTTATAAAATTTAATTAAAACATGAATTCAAGTGAAATAGAGCAAGTAACATATAATCATTAATTCTCTTTCCTATTCATTTCCTGAATTAAGTTTTTCCAATATTAAAGTATGAAAAGTTAATGTTTTACATTGTAGGTCAAACCAAACTAAAACTAGATAAGAAAGTACTCCATTGCTTTGGCAAATATTTCTGTATTTAACATTTTTTAATGTCCAAGTTAAGTTTTAACACCAATTGAACAGAACTTCTTACCTCTTCTGAAATCCTTAATATTAATTGTGTAGAATATTTTATGCTAAGTAGGTGCTGCCTTCAGCTTTCATTATTTAGCTGATTTTCATTTGAATATGTTTTGTCTCCATAAACAATGAGGCCCTTGAAGTTAAGAATCTCATTTCATCTCCCTCCCCCTTTCTTTCTCTCCTTCCCTTCTTCCCTCCCTCTCTCCCTTCCTTCCTAAAATGAACCTTGCCCAGTGTCTACCCAGAATGCAGGTGGTGGTGGGACAATACATATTTTTGAGAAACTGAATATTTGTGTCATGAGGTTCAGTCTCTTTTTTTATGTGTATGTTAAATTCCAAATAAATTAATGCATTTTAATATCTCCCAGTATGATCAAATTCAGTGTTTCACAAAACGCAATCTATTAGTACTATGTCGAAACCTCACATCATCTCAAACAGCATAAAAAGTACAATGAAGTTCAGAAACACCCAGTACATAAACTTAATGTTAATACCTGTTTAGAGTTGTTTATTTTAAAGAATGTAAATCCTATATAAAGTTATAGAAATGAAAAAACAGTTTTAGTATCTGCTATTATATTAAATTTAGATTGAAATAATCACTTTGGTTGCTTCATTCCAGGCATTAATCCAGTGAATATGAAAGTCTTTGGCAAGGAAAAATGTCATATTGAGCATATCAAGAAGGCTGTAGCTAAGAAGGATAAATATATAAGGATGTCATTTGCTGAAAGGCAAGAGTCTCAAGTATTCTCTCTTTCCTTCATTTTATATAGCTCTGGTCAATTTCACAGCCTCAACTAGTACTGAAGAGGAAAATTGGAAAACTGCAGAATCGATTTGCAGAAGTGAAGTTCTATTTTCTTTTACACCTCCTTCATCAGAACTGCTATCATTCTTGTGTTGTGTAGTATTATTATCGACACTGGCCTGAGCTCAGCTGATAATTGCTAAAAGTCATTCTCTTAAAGTGGAAGCAGAAAAAAGCCAGATGACTGTGTAATTTTCTCATTTTTTCCAAATTTGCTGCTTTCATAATCCTTCATTTTTGCTACAATTTAAATGTAAGGACTTTTCTTCTCTGAAGCAACCATGATTACAGTAATTCTCCTTTGGTTCCTACATAAAAAATACTACAATAATAAATCTTTAAATGTCTAATTTGAACTAAATATAGGCTCTTCAAACATTCTGGTGTGCTTTTTCAGTTTTCATCCTTCATAAGTTTTATTTTAAACTGCCAATATATGAGAAAATTGTCTCAAAGGACAACGTAACACTTAATACATTAAGAAAAAACTGGATTACTTGCTGCTGCTTTGCCATATTAGAAGGAGGTTTAATAGGTTCTTATTAAATTTGAAATTAGGGCTACCTTATTTGAAAACAAGTCTGCACCCTATGGCTATTTATTATCAACCTTGAAAAAGAATCTGCTTTGTATTCTCTTCTCTCACCCCTATGGTATCTGGGGATTAAACCCAGGGCTTGCACTTACCTTGCAATACCCTCAGCACATTTTTAAAATTTTGAGTCAGTGTCTTGCTAAGTTACACAGGGTGCTTCTGACTTGGAATTTGTGATCCTCCTGCATTCGCCTCCAGAGTCACTGGGGCACCTCCTGAGTCACTGAGATTACAGGCATGAGCCACTGTGCCTGGTCCAGTGTCTTTTAAGAAGTAGAAACACCCCTGTTGTAATAGTGTTAAAAAGGTTTCAATTAAATCCAAATTTCAGATAGACAACAAATAATATTTCAGTACATCCTACATAATGCGTGCTCTGTATTATTATTTGCTAAATCTGACAACCCTGGAAACAGATGCCATTTTTCTTAATACCCCAATATTTTGAACAAAACCCCATTTTAATAAGTTGAGCTCATAGAAAATGAAAAACTAATGTTATGAGTAAAAAGATAGAATCAAATTTATCCACACAGAACTATGCTGAAAGGGTTTTCATAAAGAGGAATTATAAGTGCATGTGGATGTCCATAAACCACAGTCCTGAGGAAATGCCACTTTTGGTTAATTTGCATAGGACTGTACTTTGAGCTTTAAATATCTCAGCATACCTGGGGAACAGAACTCATTTGTTTTACAGCTTAAATTCCAAGATCTTTTACTAAGTTCAGCTGGGGGCTAGGAATATACCTCTGTGCTAGAATGCTTGCTTAACATGTGTGAGGTCCAGGTTTCAATCTCCAGCTTGACAACCAACCAACCAAACAAACAAAAAAAGAAGCCCCACTGTTTGATATTTTCAGTGCTAGGAAAGTTATGACAATGGACTATCTATGTTTCTACTAAAAATTCATTCCATTCACTAAAAATTCCTCACATTGGAAGGGCTAACATCCCCAATGTTTACTCATTTGCGCTTTACATTTATTTTAAAAATATTAAGTATCTATAATGGGCCAACCACTCTGTTAGTTGTCAGAAACAAGATGATTAAATCAAAACAGCTCAACAACAAAATTTCTGCTTTCTTTCAAAAGTCTTGCAGCCTATGAAGTGGAAGAATATAGATTATCATTCACGTTACTGGTAAAAGACCTACGAGTTCAAGAGTTGAAAGGTCTTATTTAAAATTCCACATTTAGCAAGGAAAGACCACGGGTCTCAGTAATTTCCGTTTCCAGGCTCAGGGCCCTCTCCAGTATTTCTTCAAAGGAAATCCCAGAGTACTTAATCTCTCTATTTCCAAGGAGAAAAATGAAAAGCACCTTGAATCCCTTTATAGTGTTCACACGTTTTCGAAAGTGGAACAGGTGTTCCCTGGGTGGGTTAGAAAGGTAAGTCAGGTGTGGAGTTAAAGGTCCAAAGCAGCCTTGTAAGGAGACCAAGTTAATCTGTGGAAAGTGGAGCACTCGGCCAAGGCGACACAATTTCAATTGGGTGTCACAGGTGACTCATCAGAGATGGTTCGCTTTTGGCCTTCGATATTTTTCTTCAGGGTGGGGTGTCATGTTTCTCTTGCATATTTGGACAACAGTCCTCCTGTTCATTTCCAAAATTTTGGGGGTTCACAGCCCTCACGTAAAGCTTTCTTACCAGAAGCTAGTCACTGGCAGAATTTTAGGAAATGAAGAAAAAGTTTTTTTAAAAAATGAGCTAGGGGCTAGGAGAGAGGCCTAAAATGGGGAAATTCGCACTTGAAGAGCTTCCCCTACCCTGTTCCTCAGAATGACAGTTCTCCTCAGACAGACGACTACCTTTCCCGGCAGGCGCTGCGCTCCTCACAGGCACCGGCTGGCCAGCTCCCTGCTCTCCACCTCCCCCCGAACCAGCCAATGGGAATCCCTGGCTTGGTCCTCCGCCCTAAGCGGGACCACGCGGGAGCAGGGGCAATAAAACTACATTTCCCGACACGCACAGACACGCATCCCGACCAATCAGCGCTAGGAATTTGGAGGCTGGGGGGTGTAGCCGGATGCATGGGCCGCCCCATTGGCTAGGAGAAGCTTAGGAGAGCCGGAACCCGGGAGCGAGAGACGTGAAATGACATTTCCTCTTTAAATAGCTGGAGCCAGGGGCCCCATCGAGAAATGGCCGCGTCGGCAGGTGGGTAGCGTGGTGGGCCAGGCTGTGTTGGAGGGAGGTGTCTGGGGAAGTAAGCGGGAGCTGGGCATAAGCTGCGAGCTGAGGAGGTGCCATGGGGAGCCAGAGAGAAGGATGGAGAGGTGGAGGGGGTTGAGGGGTGGGAAGATGAATGGTGTGGAGGGCGGTGGGCGGTGCAGCGGTCGGGGATGGGGCGTCTGGGTACCCGCCGCCGCTCCGACCTGTTCGGGAGGCGGTGGAGGGGGGCCACCGATGGCCGCCAATCCATCGAGTTTTCCTCGTGGGGCTCCTGCCCTCCGCTCGGCTGGGACGTGCCGGCTCTCGGCTGAGTCCCGGTAGACACTTCGCCTGCTCAGCTCGCACGTTCCCTCCGCGAGCACGGCGCTTCGGGCTCGCCGGGCTCCGGGAGGAGCGCGCTGGCCTTTGAACTTGTTTCGCAGCTCTCTCTCAGCAGTCTCTCAGATCCTATAACCGCGGTCCTATGTATAGATATGTGTATTTGTGTACTGGGGGAGAGGGAGTAGCCAAGCAAAAAAACCGCCACGCCGTGACTGGCTCGAACTCCTTATGATTGTACTATTTTTCTCCTCCTAGATTCAATTAAGTCTTCCCCTACACTGAATGGGATTACATCTTCAGACACAGCCACCGATGCTATGGACCCCTTCCATGCTTGCAGTATTCTTAAGCAACTCAAAACAATGTACGATGAAGGACAGTTGACAGACATTGTAGTGGAAGTGGATCATGGGAAAACATTTTCCTGTCACAGAAACGTTCTTGCTGCAATCAGCCCTTACTTCAGGTATGGTGATGGTAGAAACTCCGACTGATGTGGGCACCGAGCTTCCTTTCCTCCTCAGTATTGTCTCCTTGATTAGTATACTGAGTTCAGACAATAAAGTGAAACCATTGAGTCTTTTTTTCTGAGAGTAGGTAACAGGTCTTTGACCTAATACGCCCTTGTGTTCAATCTAAGGGATTCTTTTAGAGTTCAGGTGATTGAATTTTAAGTTAGTGGACCTGTCTTTTTTTGTTTGCGGTAAATGACCAAAAAAATCTAGACTTATGCTACCCAGTATGGCAGCTTCTAGTCACATGTAACTATTTAAAGTTGTTATTTAAAATTTTTAAATTCAATAATTTAGGTATACTAAACATGCTCAGGTAGCCACCTGTGACTAGCAGCTGCCATATTGGGCAGCACAGATTTACAGCATTTCCATCATTGAAAGTTTTATTGGATAATACTGATCTAAAATTTGTTCCAAAAAGTTATTCATAATACTATTGTGTATAACTTTTACAGTTTAAAACATAGAAGTCTGTTTCTTTTCAAACAAATTAGCATACAGATTGTTTTAATACCATGGAGGTAAAAGCAGTGCAATAAAAATGATTTGAAAGAGTTTCTATATATCTTAGGCCCCAACTAGTGATTATTTCCACAATTTCCAGAAGAATTTTTATGCTGTTTTCATCTTCATTTGTATAAATTTTATTTATCACAGTATTGAAAAGTAAAAATTTAAAACTTGGTTCCAAAAAGCTATTTCTTATTTTAAGACTAGTAGAAAATGTAGTTTTCTGCCATAGTATACCTTCTTTTGTTTCAAGTCCTCATTTTTTTAAAGCCTTTCAGAAGTGGTGTATGAATGATAGTAAAACTGTCTTCACAACCACACTCTAAAAATGTACTTTTTCTTTTAAAGGGCAGATAGCAGTATAATGTTCCAGAAAGGAGTTTCTAGTTCCTCTTTCTCAGAATGCTGGGTTAAATATAGTTACTTCAGTCTGATGCTTGTGATATAACCATTTGGACTTGCCTTCCGTAGGTCATTGGACTACTAAGTATTATCACAAGGTACTGAGCTGGAAAGAGAAAGGAGGAAATTCACATATACAGAAGATGTTAAGTTTGGCCTGGCAATGGAAACTCCTCATGAGATTCTTGTCCCCAGATTATCAGTCAGATATGGTCAGGTCATTTATGTGTTTAAATATGTAGAACAGTTGCTCCTGATTAAGCTCTGAGTTAAGCTTATTCTATATGTATTTCCTTATATAATCTTTATAATCCTATTTTTGCAGAGTTGTTATTCCCGTTTTACATGTAAAGAAATTGAGGATATGTGAATGATGCCTAAATCATCTGATTAGTAAATGGCAAAGGCTAGGATTTGATTCCAGAGCCAGGATTCTTAGATACCATGTTGACTCTTAAGGAACAAGTTTGGATGAAATGGGTCTTCTTTAAAGTTTCTTTTTAAAAAATTTATAATAATATTTGATTAGTAATATAAGTTCAGACTTGAAAGTGAAAATGCCTTTATCTTATTGAAATTTTATGCTCTAGATTATATCATTTAAATGTTATACATAATTAAATTTAGCTTTGAAGGTCTAAACAAACTAAAAGAACTATGCTTACTTTAGATCTTGGAAAATTTTTCTGAGCATAAGGTATGTGCATTCAAATAAAGATGAGTGGCTAGAAGGATTAGGTTCTTATCTCTTAATAAAGGTTTGGTACAGAAATTTCTTGGCCCTAGTGCTACTCCTGAAGTAGGATGTAGAAAGTCATACTTAATACTTTCTAAGTCTTGACTCACAGATGAGAATAGCTGGAAGTCTGGCATGGCTATTTCTTGATCCCAGTCACTTGTCAAAATTAAAATTTGTATGATTATTAGAAATAATTGGTACTCAGGATTTTTTGTGAGGAAGTGCTCTGCTTTATTTAGAGTTTTTACAAAGAACTTATTGGAACAGAATTCATCAGGTATCAGACAGTGCTGTGAGTGAGACCAGTTTGTTCAAACCAGGACTAGTTCCCATGATAAAGGGATGTGTGATAATGTTCTCCTTTGGGAATTGTTGTTGTTAGGTGCCTCATAGCGACCCTATGTACAACAGATGAAACACTATTGTCAGTGCTTCTCTGGTATTCATAGGGTTTTCAATGACTGTTTTTTGGGAATGGTTTGCCGGGTCCTTCTCCCAAGCCTACAGCACCTGGTATTCCCAGGTGGTCTCCCATCCAAGTACTAACCAGGTCCGACCCTACTTTGCTTCTGAGATCTGACGGGATTGGACGCCACAGTGGTAGAGCTGCAAGCCCTTTGGCAGTTAATCTCTACCTAATGAAGGGCTGTATTTTTCTTTTTAATTGGTAGCTATACAGATGAATATTTTAGTACCTCAGTTGAAAACCAGCTTATACATAAGAACATCTGACTTTTAGTCACTGAAACCTGTGTGATATTAAACTTTCTATTAATGAAATAAGAATAGAACTCAAAGATAAGTAACTTGTATAGAAAGCTGGGTCCTTGTACCTTCAAGGTTTCTCATACTGCATTTTAAATTAATTCTATGTATTTGATGGCGATTTCAAAAGTGACTGGAAATATTCCCATTTAAGGATGTTTTTCATAATATAACAAAAAGAAAATGGTAGGTTTGTAGATCTCAATTATCTTTATCATCAATGTTATATTAATTTCTTCAACAAAGATCTATTAAGCCTCTTAGACCTTGAAAATAAAGATAAATAGTATACATGTTTTTCCTCAAATGACTTTTAAAAGAGATTTTATTTTTATATTTAATTTTAAGAGTTGCCTAAAATGAAACCTTGAAGGAAAAGAAAGGTAAATGATGTTTCTAAGTTTAATACTTAGAGAGTCAAATGTTATAACTATTTAATGTTGTGACCCAGAAAGTCTCTCATTTATGCATCAATATTTTAATTTAACAAAACAACCTTGGTCTTCAAGGCAAAAATTTGAGATTTTAAAAATCAAAAATCATTATTTCTGAAGAAGCAGTGATGTGCTAAAACATTAAATTTTCTTTAGAAGAAGCCATTATAATACTGTTATATTCTGTCTTTATGTATATAATCTATCTTTATGTATAGATTTGTTATTGTTAGGTGTTGTCGAGTTAGGTCTGATTTATAGTGACTCTATGCAGGGTTTTCAATGGCTGACTTTCAGGATTACTTCAGGAGTGGATTGCTATGTCCTCCTCCTGTTTTGACAGTGCGGGGATTGAACCCCAGTCCCTAGAATGTGCAGAGCAGTGCTCTACCACCTGAGCTAAACCCCAGCCGAATGTATAGGCATATGTAGATAATACATGGTAACTTTAACTGAGAAGATGAAGTATATCTTTCAAGGAAAGGTTTTCAAAATATCTAAGAGTAGGGGAAGTGATCTTTAAATTCTTTATAAGGATTAAGGGGACATTCCAAAACTAATGTTAATTTTAAAAGGAATAGATATAAAATTTGCACTTAAAGAATGTCTTGCTTTTTCTAAGATGAAATTTTTAAAGCTTTATTTTGGACACAAGTTGCCTCAATATTTTCATTGGCACATAAAAATTTTTATAAGCTTGTCTGTTTTAATGTCTAATTTTAATACTTTTACAGTTATCTTAAACTTTGTAAGGCATGGCAATTTAAAGTCTAATGTCCCTAAGGCAATTTGCCTAGAAGCCTGGATAGGTGCTCCAAGGAATATCACATGACTGAAGTATGCCATGTTACGTTTTGGATTGCTTCATTTGGGCATATTCTTTTTTTCATAGGTGGTGCTGTGGAAGAGAGACAGATCCCCTGAGCTCAGATAGCTCTTACTGAGCTCTCACGCTAGATCAAGGAACCCAACTAATACAAGAACTGATTAACAAGAAATAAGCACAAAAGTTTCACAAGTGAATAAAATCCAAAGAAATAACCAAAGCCTGATGCCTTTTAGACAAAAAGCAATAAATTTGTGAAGGAATGATAGGGCAAATGGATATGTGGACTAGGGTAGTAAATTCTAGGGATGTTAGTAAAAGATACATGGGGATGGGAAGATGTAGAAGCTTGTGGAAGATAAGAGTTACTTCACAGTTTGTCTATTCAGGGTATCTGCAGCCACAATTACCCAAGTACCCTGGTGATTAAGGTTATTTTCCTGTCTTGGTATGTAAAGGACATCCCTTAGGGAGGAACCTCCATGGCTTACTGCATATAGAGAAAGACAGGCCAAATGGCCGTTCCTGTAGTTACAGTTCCTCAAGCAATTTCAGCTTAAAATAATCTGCCAATGTGGCATATTTTAAGATGGCATATCTTTAACTCCTTCAGCACAAAGTAGACTAGCCCTGAGAATAGGGCTTTGAAGATCAGCCAGACTAAATACTTTTGCTGGCTGATCAATTTTTATCCCTGTCTAGACTATCAGGGAATGTATTAATTTGCTTTCAAAAAGTTATCTACGTGGTAACTTTACACTTTAAGAAATTTGTCATTATAGTTTTTATTTGCAGCACACATAAAATATTAACTACTCTTTCCTTCTCAGATCCATGTTCACTAGTGGCCTTACAGAAAGTACTCAAAAAGAAGTTCGAATAGTTGGTGTTGAAGCCGAATCAATGGATTTAGTACTGAATTATGCCTACACCTCTAGAATTATTTTAACAGAGGCCAATGTTCAAGCTTTGTTCACTGCAGCTAGCATCTTCCAGATTCCTTCTATCCAAGACCAGTGTGCTAAGTATATGATCAGTCATTTGGACCCACAAAATTCTATTGGGGTCTTTATCTTTGCTGATCATTATGGTCATCAGGAACTTGGAGATCGATCAAAAGATTATATTCGGAAAAAGTTTCTCTGTGTCACCAAAGAGCAAGAGTTTCTCCAGCTGACAAAAGACCAACTGATAAGCATACTAGACAGTGATGATTTAAATGTAGACCGAGAAGAGCATGTTTATGAAAGCATTATAAGGTGGTTTGAACATGAACAGAATGAAAGAGAAGTGCACCTTCCAGAAATTTTTGCCAAATGCATACGTTTACCTCTGTTGGAAGATACATTTGTAGAGAACATTCCACCTCAGTTTGCACAGGCTATAGCCAAAAGCTGTGTAGAAAAGGGAGCATCCAACACCAATGGCTGTACGCAGAGGCTTGGAATGACTGCTTCTGAAATGATCATATGTTTTGATGCTGCCCACAAACACTCAGGAAAGAAGCAAACAGTGCCTTGTCTAGATATAGTCACAGGAAGAGTGTTTAAACTATGCAAACCACCGAATGACCTGAGAGAAGTTGGGATTCTTGTATCACCAGATAATGACATTTACATTGCCGGAGGGTACAGGCCAAGCAGCAGTGAGGTCTCCATCGACCATAAGGCAGAAAATGACTTCTGGATGTATGACCATTCCACAAATAGATGGCTATCGAAACCATCCTTACTTCGAGCGAGAATAGGCTGCAAACTAGTATATTGCTGTGGTAAAATGTATGCTATAGGAGGTCGTGTTTATGAGGGTGATGGGAGAAACTCATTAAAGTCTGTGGAGTGCTATGACAGCAGAGAGAATTGCTGGACGACTGTTTGCGCAATGCCAGTTGCAATGGAATTTCATAATGCTGTTGAGTACAAAGAGAAGATCTATGTGTTACAGGGTAGGTACCAAAGTGATTTAGTTCTTCATAAAGGACAACACATCCAGCATGGGTTTACTTAATTATACTGAAATAAGCAACACTTTTTGTTAATTAAAACTTCTGGCTTCCTTATCATAAACTATTTTCTATTTTGTAAAGGACTTAAACTTTCGAATCAAAAAAAGTTAAAATACCATAAAATACTTTAAAGTTACTTAAATGATCCTGTAAGTTCTTTTTAAGGTTCTTGTGTTTTGATCTCATGTGGAGCAAGTATTTTTGACAACATTTTTTTCCCAGTTCTGGGGGTATTGAATCCAGGGCCTCCTTTATGCTAGGTAAATGCTCTGCCACTGAGCTGCACCTTCAGCCCCCTTGTAAAGCATTTTAATTTTGATACAGGATCTTGCTAAGTTGCACAAGCTGCTTCTGCCCTTGAACTCAATATCCTTCTGCTTCAGCCTCCCAAGTTGCTAGGATTATAGGCAAGTGCCATAAGGCCTGCTTGAAAACATTCTTTAATAAGTAATAGGTCAGCATTTTGGGAACAATTTCAGAGCAGTTTTTAAGACTAAATGATAAAGCAAGGCTATTTTAGCTCTTCAATAATATACATAGAATTAAGAGATGTAGCAGTTGCTTTTTTATGGAATTCAGTGGATTGATTTAAAAAAGAAAAGAACAAAGTTTTAATGAGAGTTATTCTATTAATTACCAAAGAGTTTTGTGTAAGCATTATAATTGCAATAGTTATGAAACTTGATTACAAAGGAGTTGAAATTATGTTCTTCAGATTTTAATTTTATTAAAGTTTATGTTGCCTTCTATAATATGTTTGCTATGAAAAACTGTGAGATGTCAAGTTTTTCTTTTACTTTATAAGAGACTATTATATTTAGCTTTTTTTTTTTTAAGATTGAGGACCAATATTCTGGCAGAGATACAGTAGAAGCAGAGTGAATGAGTGGCAGTAAATAAGGTTCTGATTTGTGAGAACAATATTTTCCTTATATGTTTTAGTTGCTGGAGTGTTGAATGCAATGTAAATAATACAAAAATCCTTGTTTCTTAATGGGTTACATTCAAATGTTCCCCCACATTACTACTTGAATAAAACAGGGAAAGCAGCAACTTCCATGAAGATAATGGATAGTTTTAAAGTCTTTACCCTTTTGAAAAAAATTAAACCTTTCACTTAAAATTTCCTACAAATGCCTAAATCCATTTAAGTTCAATATCACACTGATTCTTCAGAAGGAGTATTATTCTCTGGTACATCATTTTAGTTACATAAAAGCACAACATGATTTGGGTTTACAGGTCTTGCCAAAAAAAAGGAATATAAGAATGCATGTATAATCCATCCAATATGGTTGGATAGGTTATATCATCCAATGATGCTCTGTGTGTGTGTGTGTGTGTGTTTATATGTTGTTGACTAACCAGTTCGTTAATAGAGGTAGGATTAATTATGTATTTCTCAGTTGGAATGTAAAGGTTATGTATTAATGCAAATACTATAACAAAGTAGCACTGAATTAATAGAATTTCAGGGGTGGAACAAACATCATTTAATCTTAGGTTATGTTTTATATAAGAGGAATCCAAGTCCCTGAGGGTTTTCTTTATTACTTATCATTGGTTTTACTTTATTAAGGAGTACTTTAGAAGCCAGGCACCATGGTGCACACCTGTAATCCCAATTGCTCAGGAGGCTGAGTCAAAAGGACAGTGAGTTCAGGGCCAGCCTGAGCTACATAGTGACACTCTTTCTCAAACAAAGTCCTGGAGATGTAGCTCAGTGATATAGCCCTTGCCTAGCTTGTGTAAGGCTGTGGGTTCAGTCCCCCATACTGCAAAAATAAACAGGGTTTCAGATTTTAAAAATCAATGTTTAGTATATATCATCTTTCTTTCCTATATATGTTTTTTGTAACAAATTGACACACTTCAAAAAATTTTAATTATCTCCTTTATCAAAAATCTTATAATAAATTAGTCACTAAGGGCAGGTGATGTGCAAGCAAATGCTGGGGGTTTAAGTAAACTTGAAATTAAAATATCACTATTCTTAAGTAGGCAGTTGAATTTTTAGATGAGAATAACCCTAATTTAGAACAGTTTTCAAGGAGAAGCTTAATTTAGAATCAGATGTTTCTAATCTAAACAGCCTTTTTGTTCTTTCTTTTTTGGTAAATGTTGATGAGGTACAGAGTAATACAGCATTGGCTTTTTCCATTATGCAACTATTATATCACTTTTAGTTACACTTTTATCAACTTACAAGGTTTATGGACCCTTTTGGCTAATATGTAGTAAAACTCATATGCATATTTGGGTTATATTCCCCTGTTTTTCTTATGTACTCACTTGCATCATTTACAATGAGATTATTGATCTCCCCATTTATCCCTCTACATTGGATTCTCCTCCCCATGCCACCTTTCACAATCTTCGCTTCCCTTTGCTAGTTCCCTCCCGCCTTACTCCTACTCTTTATATTTTCCTTTCTTCACTAAGTTTAACTGTGCTTTTTTATCTATCAACTTATGTATATGATTTTTTCTTTTAAGATTCAGCTCCCACATGTGAGTGAGAACATATGGTATTCTCTTTTTGAGCTTGTGTTTGTTCACTTAAGATGATATTGTCCAGTTCCATCCATTTTGCTGCAAATGACATTATTTCATTTTTTTATTGCTGAGTAGTATTCCATTGTGTAGATGTACTATAATTTTTTTATCCATTCTTTTGTTGATGGGCACCTTGGTTGGCTCCATATCCTTGCTATCGTAAAGAGTGCTGTATTGAATATGGAGGTGCAGGTGTGTGTATGGTATGACGACTTAAACAAAGACTGTTTACATAAATAAATGTGATATGAATTGTTGGAAGATTACATCATACAGGTTGAGCATCCCTAATCCAAAAATCCAAAATCTGAAATTATTGATCACTGATGTGATGCCACAGTGGAAAATTCCACAACTGACTTCATGTGACAGGTCTTAATCTAAACATGGACACACTGAAAATATTGTAATGAAGTTCATGTTTAGATGTGGGTTCCATCCCCAAGGTATTTCATGTATATGCAAACATTCCAAAATCTGAAAACATTTGATATCCAAAGTACTTTTGTTCCCATGTATTTCAGATAAGGGATACTCGCCCTGTATTAGCTGTGACTGTTGAAATATAATTTGTTCATGAAGAGCTCAGATTTTTTTTGTTACAGAGATTTTAAACACATTATCATTAGCAAACTCTTGTAAATCTTCACTACTTTAATTCTTACAGACATTTTCATACTAGCAGTCTGATTCAGCATACCCTTTTGTTGTCAAATTAGAATAGAAACTGACTCAGTCAATTCCATTAACCCTATGCATGTTTTCTGTCTTATTAAGGCCAAGTTTTCTCCTGTTGAAAATTATTTTTGCATTGTAGCAACTCTGAGGTAAACATATCAGTGACTCACAAGCACAAGTCTGAACAATTCCATGTGCTATCATCTAATTAAATAATTAGCACACAAATATGCCATAGTTTAGGATAAAGCTATATGTATGCATTGTGGCCTTATCAGCTGACCATTAGTAACTGTGCTTTTTTTAGAGTTGGCTTAATTTTTCTATAATACACAACTGGCTAGAATACATGGAACTAGTCTCTTAACTAGTATTCTGCCATCAAGCCAAAGTAACTCCTTACACTTCCCCAATATGAACTTCCCAATTCAGAATGACTGTAATACTGTCTGTTCAACATATTTTAGAAAGTCAAATACTTGAAAAATTATGCTTTTTAATCTTCAGAGGTTAGAATTAAACATATCACCAAAAAACCAAACCAAACCAACAACGACAACAAACCTCATGAAAACATACACATTCTTGTTTTCTTTTTCTTTTTTTAGGAGAATTTTTCCTCTTTTATGAGCCTCAAAAAGACTACTGGGGTTTTTTAACCCCCATGACTGTGCCTAGAATCCAGGGCTTAGCAGCTGTATACAAGGACTCTATCTACTACATAGCTGGAACCTGTGGAAATCATCAACGTATGTTTACTGTGGAAGCCTATGATATTGAGCTCAATAAATGGACTCGTAAGAAGGACTTTCCATGTGATCAGTCCATAAATCCATACCTTAAGCTGGTACTCTTCCAGAATAAACTCCATTTATTTGTTCGAGCTACTCAAGTGACCGTCGAAGAACATGTCTTCAGAACCAGCAGGAAAAATTCCCTTTACCAATACGATGACATTGCTGACCAATGGATGAAAGTATATGAGACCCCAGATCGGCTGTGGGACCTTGGCCGTCATTTTGAATGTGCTGTTGCTAAACTTTATCCTCAGTGTCTTCAGAAAGTACTCTGATGAGTTGCAGGTCTTCATGCATCACTGGCATCGCATACTGAGAAATCCTAAGAAGTGCTGTCAATATGGAGGAAAGCTAAGAGTTTTGTACACAGAAATGGGTGCTCTTAAAGATCACAGTGTAGAAAGGGATCTGCTTTGAGTTTTGTGATGTTTTCATTTCAGTAACAAAGTGCAATTATCAGCTTATTTCTTTTCTGGCATAAAAGTAATTGTATCATTCTAGAATTTTGTGATAAATATCCACTGAGATACCAGATAAATCAAGACAACTATGCACTCTTAAAAGAGCAGTTAGGGCATTTGTGGGTAAAGACATCCGAATTAGTGTGACATGACCTTTTATTTTAAATACGGGTAATAATATGAGGCAATACCACTAGGAGTTTATTTAGCTGTGACCTCTCTAACACAGAGAAGCACTAACTTAGATCCTCATTCTTAATATTTATATATATTTACATATATTTTTGTGTACTGAGATTTAAATGTGTTCTGTTACTAGACTGAGAGAAAAATCAGTCTCAGAACTTTTAGTTGATTGTTTCATATTTCCCATGTAACTTTAAGTTAAGCTAAAGTTTTAAAGTGGCAGTTTTCTGTCCATAACTTTTTCAAGTGCTAACACTGTCTCATTTTTTAAAATCCTGGAAAGGGCTCATATGTGCAGGTGGCTGGTGCTAGTATAAGTCAATTTACATGTATAGCTAGATATATTTAAGTGATCTGAGCCTATGTTTATCTTTCACATTAGTATATTAGTTTCATGGCCATAGTACTTTCCTGTGGAACTCCTGAGATTTCCACAAAGTTCACTACTTATGTGATCAGATATGGCCAGTTATTGGTCTGACTGGATTTAATCATAGAAGAAACGATCATTATACCAAGTTTGCACTAACATGGGCCATTTTGTTGCCCAACTTCCTTTTCCATCTTCTTCCTATTAAGTCATTGTCGGTACAATGAAAGTTAACTCATAATGTGAAGTTTTACACCTACTTTAAAAATTCTTTTTCCCAGAACATAAAATTCCTACAATGGTCTACTAATTTAATGGCTTTAAAGTTTCATATTCCAATTACAATGTCTTTTTTTGTACTTAACAGTGATGAATACTTTTATGTGAAAATACTTGTTCTAGTTGAAGGTGATTCAGAAGAAAAAGAATGACTGAACAGAATCAAAGCTTTATAGGTACTAAATCTTTTTTTTTATATCTAACTGGTGAATTTCTAACAATCAGGAATAGTAACATGAAAGACAAACCAACTCATTTGTGTACCTAAAGCAGGCATTAGGATTGGTTACTTACTCTTTACTATGCCTAGAAGAACTGATAAAAGGATGTTAAGTATATCCCAGAGTCTGTCCTCAATCAGAACAGTTTGAGTCTCTTGAGGAAAACAAACTGGCATGGTTTGTATTTTTAAAATCTTGCACAAATTGTAATGTGATACTGTGAAATAAATTTAAAACATTGCCTCTTTCCATCACATACCTCGTTTTTCAGAAACTTTCCAAATTGCTTTACAAAGACCTCTACAAGTAGAGACTATTTTCTGAAGCAGAAGTTCAACTGGACAGCATTTATAGAATTAACATTTTAAAGTCTAGTCCCAGAAGGCTAGATATATGGCCTCTTACTGGCCTTGGTAGTGTGTCTATAATCTCCTTATAAACATTGTCAACCAATATATTCACCTTCCTAGTTTTTCTTTTGTCTTCTATTTATCTTCATGCTGTTGTAGGGTTATTTCTGTGAATTTTTAAATCATTTTTTCAGTTTTACATTGCTGAGGGGAGGAAAAAATAACCGTTTTTTTTTTTTTCAAGAAATGTCCATGTAATTTATTTTTGAAAGCTTTGTTGAGTATCTAAGATTTCCTGTTGCTTTTTGACAATCTTTGGTATTTAGAAAAATGTATTACTTGAAAACATGACATAGAATGTTGAATTGGTAATGTATGTGTGCCGTATGATATGTAAGAGAACAACACACTGTGGTTAATTCTATGGTAGATTTATTCTGTTGATCTATACAACAGTTAATCCTTCTGCTATGACAGTTTGTTTTGAGGGTATGATCTAAGTATAGTGTGTTAAAGCCAAGGGTTAGAATTTGCTATGTGAGTAGAATATATACTAAATTTTGTATGAAGAACTATTTGTTTACATTATATACCTGGAATATTTTGCCACTTTTAGTTTCAGAAGGTCCAGGAAAACTAAGATTAGTGATGTGTGTGGGTTTATGTGTAGAATATTTAAGGCACATACTATGTTCATAGTAATATTCATACTATGAAAAGTACGGTGAGTATATAAATAAAAGGCACAATGGCTACTTCAGAATTAAAAGATCTAACATATTCCAGTCCCATGTTTTTATATTTGAAGAATGTATGTAGCACTTTCCTATATATTTTTTACACATTGAAGACTGGACTTGGTATAAGTATGTTATAGGAAAGTAGAAACTGTATTCTGTATTTTCCATCTTTGTTTCCTGTTACCCTACAAAGTTGATGATTAAGCATCAAGCTGATTTCATTGGTGCATGACAAAAAGTGGACGTGATCTGTAAGGAATCAGATTTCCCTGTAAAGCAGTTTATAAAGTGGCATTCAATGTTCAGTGCTCAGGTATGTAGTAAGTACTGTAGTCCTATGGGGGCAAATGTGTAGACAGTTTTAAACATTTTGCCGTAATTGCACAATTTTTTGCATTTTTACCTGATGTCATTGTTTCTTATAATAAAACTTTCTGATTGAAAACTTGCAGTGTTGTAAACTGATCTCTGATGAGTGAGTTTTGCAGAATTAAAATTCAGTGAAAATCATATATCATGTTAGAATGGAATAAGATTTTAATCTGTTTACTACTGGCCTCTGGTAGAAAATGAACTAGTTACAGTGTATAATGCTGTTCAAGTTGTAAAGCAAGCTCATTTGTATCAGCAGTTTCTTATTTTGATATTTCTGGCCTAAAATGTTGTTATTGTCCTCCACTTGTCTCTTACACACCTTGTATCCAGCTTATCAGAAAATCCTGCTATTTCATTGTTTGAAATATACCCAGACTCTGTCCTTGTACCGCCTCCACTACTGTCACCCTAGTCTAAGTTGGCCTATCTTGTCTACCGTAAAGCAGTTGCCACTGAATTGGTTTTCCTCTTGTCTATCACCCTTGCCTGCTGGTAATGTATTTTCTTCACAAGGTTGTCTAAGTGGTCCTATTCAAACATAAATCAAAGTATGTCTCTCTTCTACTCAGATCCTTCCAGTGGCATCCCATCTTTCTTCACATGGGAGCCAACTTCCTTACCTACATTATTGGCACCCCTAGCCTCATCTCTCAGACCTCCTCACCATTCCTCCAGCCCCCTCAATTCCTGCCAGACTGGTGGAGGTGTTTTTCAAATGTGCCAAGCACCTCCAAGGTCAGGGCCTTTACCCTTGCCATATTGTTTTGTCAGAGAGGCTCAGACAACCCCCTTAAGTCTGTGTTACCAGAGAGTCCTGATCATTATATTTTCCACCTCTTTTTCCACCCATGCCACCTACCTTTCCCCACTTTATTTTCCATGTATTTCAACTCCCATTGAAATGTAAGTTGACCCGCACCTGACAACAACAATAACACAAAGTCAAGGAATTTATTGTATTCACAATTGCACTTTAGATTGATGCCTGGCACATAGTTGTTGTTGTTGTTGTTAGGTGCCATTGAGTCAGTATCCGACCCATAGCAACCCTCATAGGATTTTCAATGGCAGACTGTTTTGGGATTGCCAGGTCCTTCTCCCATTTTTGTGCTGCTGGGAATTGAACTCGGGACCTCAGAGACTGCAGTACAGCTCTCTACCAACTGAGCTAAATCCCAGCCCCTGACACATAGTTTGTTGTTGTTGTTAGGTGCTGTCGGTCGAGTCCGACTCATGGCAACCCTCATAGGGTTTTCAATGGCTGACTGTTTTGGATTGCCTTGGGAGTGGGTTGCCAGGCCCTTCTCCCATTTTGTGGTGCTGGGACTCGAACTCGGGACCTCAGAGACTACAGAGCAGCACTCTACCAACTGAGCTAAAGAGCAACCGGCACATAGTTAGCACTTGATAAATGTCTGCAGGAAGAAATGAATTTTTAGCCCACTGCCAACACACACACCCATAATCCTAGTACCTTAAGAAGCTGATGCAGGAGGATTGTGAGTTCAAGGCCAGAGGCAGCTTGTACAATTTAGCAAGACCCCATATGAAAATAAAATTTAAAAAAAGGCAGGGAGAAGGCTGCAGCTCAGTGGTAGAGTACTTGCCTAGCATGTACAAGGCTCTGGGTTCAATCCCTCAGTACTGGCAAAAATAAAAAATAAATTTCAGTTATATCTCAGAGCAACCTAAGAAGTGGTAAGACCTGTACTGTCAAAGACCAAGTGAATTGCTAAAAGATTCATTGGGATTAGAAGCAAGATTTCCATTTATACGTAGTTCCTACACACTATGTTAGTTCCATGCTGAGCAAATAATCTGAGAAGCTAACAACAACAACGTTAGTTCCAAGCAAAATAAACGGATAGAAAAGGTAGATGCTCCATATTTTGTTTAATGATTGCCTTTTTTTAAAAATAGAGTTTCATTTTCCCCATCACTATTTTTAAAAATCTCTCTTGTAATTTGTATTCTTATCCAAACACTACATGAGGTAGGAAAATACCTTCTTTATTGTTCCATCTGCATCTCCTCATTATTATACCAACAAGCCACTGTTATGAGTTCTGTCCCTCAAATAAGTTTCTGGAAGAGATTGTGGAAAATTGGTATTTTTATCTTAAATGTAGAATTTACACATGACCCTGATACTCTATTTTGGAAGGTTACTAATTCAATTTCTCTAACATATGTGGGGACATGCAGATTACAGATTTTTCCTCGTGTGCATTTTGTTTATACATTTCAAAATACTGGTTCATAGTATTCCTTTATTTTTCTGACATCCATGAAAATGGTAGTGACTGCCTCTCTTTCATTTCTAATGTTGGTAATTTGTATCTTTTTTTTTTTTTCTTGAGATAGGCTCTTGCCCTGTAGCCTCGGCTGGCCTTGAACTCCAAATCCTCTGGAGTGCTAGGATTACAGGCGTGCGCCACCATGTGTAGCTTTCTGTGATAATATTTCTTGTTCTGAAGTCTTCTCTTTCTGAAGTTAATGTGATTTTTCAAGCTTTTAAAAAAATTGTGTAGCTTATTTTTCTTTTTTTTTCTTTTAATGGAGTCTTTATATGCAAAATGAGTTTCATGTAGACAACTTATAGCTGGAATTTATTTGTTTTCTTTTCTTTTTGAAACAGGGTGCTGCTATATACCCTACGCTGGACTTGAACTCACAGAGATCCTCCTGTTTTAGCCTCCCTAGTGTACCACCATGTCCAGCTTATTGAAACTTGCTGTTATTTGGACGTGCACTTTGAGAATTTCTCTCTCTCTCTCTCTCTCTCTCTCTCTCTCTCTCTCTCTTTCTCTCTCTCTGTTTTTCAGTTACTTGGGGGGGGGGGTGTTAAACCCAGAGCCTTGCATATACTTTGCAAGTGCTCTACCACTGGGTTGTACCCTAGCCCCCTTTTCAAATATTTCATCTTGAGACAGGGTCCCTGGCCTTGAATTTGTGGTCCTTTTGCACCACCAGCATCCTGAATCACTGGGATTATAGATGTACCTGTATCTGGTTGGAAGAATCTCTTTTTTTAAATTGGTGTGTTTAGGTCACTTCCAGTTAAAGTGATTATTTGTTAGGATTGATATCTGTTGTATTTGTTACCATTTTCTATTTATTTCCATTATGGTTCTTTTTTCACCTATTTTCGTGCTTTCTCTGGTTTTGATAGAGCACATTATATCATTGTATTTTATCTTCTCTTAGCACATCAGTTGTACCTTAAATTTTTTTCAGTGGTTGCCTTAGATTTACAGCACACATTTTTAAACTAATCTAAGGCCACCTTTGCCATACCACTGTGGTGCCCAATCCCATCAGATCTCAGAAGCTAAGCAGGGTTGGCCTGGGTAGTACTTGGATGGGAGACTGCCTGGGAACGCCAGGTGCAGTAGGCTTGGGAGAAGGACCTGGCAAACACTCCCAAAATACAATCAGCATTGATAACCCCATGAATAGCAGAGAAGGCAGTAACAATACTGTTTCACCTGTTGTGCATAGGGTTGCTATGACGTGGATACCCACTCGAGGGCACTTAACAATAACAAGGCCACCTTTACATAACACTATGCCACTTTGCATGTAGCGCAGGTACCTAACAACAGAGTTCCTGATTCCTGCCTTCTATCCCCTACCATCCGGTCACATAGTTCACTTATCTACGATATGCTATAACTGCTGAATATAGTTTTATTATTTTTTTCTTGAAACAGTTTCTTTTTAGATCAATTTATGTTTTTTAAAAAAGGATACTCTTCCTTCTTTAAAAAAGGATACCTTCATTTATTCTTTCTCTGACTCCTCATTTCTTTTTGTAGATCTATTTCTGTCCTATATCAATTTCTTTTTGCCCAAAGAACTTGTGTTATCTCATATTCCTTTCAAGGCAATTCTGCAACTGACGAATTTCTTGAGATTTTTTTTACTTGAGAAAGCCGTTTTTTTTTCCTTCACTTTTGAAGGGTAATTTTGCTGAATGTAGAATTCCAAGTTTGTTTGTTTTCAAAGTGAATAGTCTTCTGATTAAATCTCAGTCATTTAGTGGTCTGTATCTTGGGGCTGTGACCTTCACAGATGTTTTTCCACTTATTTTCGTCTTCTTCATCTTGCCTTCCCTGGCTGCAGCATTCCCAATCATTTCCTTCAACTCCTGGCCCCTACTGACTCAGCTTAATCCTTTTCTCCTTGGGAGAGAAGGGAAGGCTAAAAGGAATTGGGATGGGGTGAATGCTCTTCCCCCAGCTATTAGTAGGCTCTGTGAAAGTATTTTTCCCTGGAAAATCAGCCTTTGTTATGGAAAGAGTTCTAGGTGTATTTCAGAATTATTATTCCTCCTCTTCTCCAGCCAGAACCAGCAAGGGTTCTTTCTCAGATCTTTTCCATAAGAAGTAGGATTCCAATAGATAAAATCCACAAAAATGGAGGGTCCCCATAAGGCTAAAATTCCTGGGAATTTCTCATTTTCATGGAAGTCCACTCTGGGCCTCCAGCAATTCATGACAGCAATCATTTCTTACCAGTTTATGGCGGTAGGTCTAGGTCAGTATAGCTTGCATGTGATCCTCCAGACTCACTCCACTCCAGATTTGCAACTAATTTCTCTGATAGGTCTAAGAAAAGTCACTGATTTTCAGTTTGAGCAGATTTTTCTTAGTCTAAGGTTGGAAATGATGACATCCAAGATCTTTACATTTTCAGTGCTGAATCTATATGTCCCTATAATGAGCTTCTAATACATATGTGTTGATTGGACAAATGACTTATTTAGTTCATACATAAATATTTTATCCCTTCTTTTATATGTATGATGAATATCATAGTAAAAAGTCAAAAGACTTACTATGAAAACATGTTCATACTCAATCATTCTTGAATATCTTTACTTATTACACTTTCATAGAATTATTTACATATTTCAGTCAATGTTGACTCTTAAGTACTTAATAACATAGTACTTAAGTACTACATAGTACTTAAGTACTTAATAACATAGCTCAACTGATTTTGTGAACAAAGCAGTATAATAAATATTAACAAATAAAAGCAGTAACATATTTTCTAAATGCTTTATATTGGCCTTAAGAACATGAATTTTAGTAATTTTGGTTACTATGGGGAGATTGCCTGCAACCATATCACTGTGGCATCGAATCCCGTCAGATCTCGGAAGCTAAGTAGGGTAGGGCCTGGTTAGTCCTTGGATGGGAAACTGCCTAGGAACACGAGGCACTATAGGCTTGGGAGAAGGACACAGAAACCCACTGCCAAAAAACAATTTGCCATTAGAAACTCTAAGAATAGCCGAGAAGCACTAACAATAGTGTTTCACCTGTTTTACATAGGGTCGCTATGAGTGGGACACTGACACCACAACACCTAACAACAACATGGGCAGATTGGGGCCGGGGTTTAGCACAGTTGGTAGAGTGCTGCTCTGCACTCTCTGAGGCCTTGGGTTTGATACCCAGCACTGTAAAAAATGGGGGAAGGACCTAGCAGCCCACTCCCAAAACAATACTGAAAAAACAATCTGCCATTAAAAACCCCCACAAATAGCTGAGAAGCACTGACACGATGCCAGGGGTGGCCCAGTGTCGGAGAGTATTTTGTTCTGTTGTACACAGTCTCACTATGAGTTGGGTCCAACTCGATAGCATCTTACAACAACATGGGCAGATTACTTAACCTTTCTGAATTTCAGTTTTCTCATGTATAAAATAAGTAGCAAAATAACTCACCTTAGAGACTTTTTGTGAGGATCAAATAAGCATTTAAAACACTTACCAAAGTGCCTGATACATATGAGCACAATAAATATTTGTTCTATTACTTACAATTATACTGCTGTCTTTTAGATATACTTAAAGCAGAACCTTTGCAGAACAATATTCTGTAATAGATAATATAAAATATATACCAAAAAAGTAACCGTTTGGGCTCTGATTGAACCCATAAGTCATGCATGAAAACAATTTTCACAGTTTTACAGTCACACAGTTCTCACTTTCATTTCCAGACTGTGCATTTTTAAAGGATTGAAATTAAATTAATGGGACTTAAAGCAATTTATGCAAGGTTTCTAACCCTCTGTCTTCAAAATAAAAATAAGATCTTTTTATTTGTCTGACTTTAAAAACCAAAAAGGGCCTGTCCTTAGAGTTTATTCTGTCATCTGTTCTTATTTAGAGATAAGGATCTGCCTTCATCACTTTAGTTCCTGGTACCAAATTACCATACACAGGGTGGTTTAAACAATAAACATTTATTTCTCCTAGTCCTGGAGGCTAGAAGATCAAAGCTCAGGCAGATCCAGTATCTGGTGAGGGCCATCCCTCTGGTTCACAGAGGGCCATCTTCTCATTGCATCTGCTCATAGTGGAGAGCAGAGACAGAAAGCAAGCTCTCTAGTGTCTTTGTTTTGTGGGACTGGGGATCAAACTATGGTCACATGCTAGTGCTCTATCTCTGAGCTGTACCCCGAGCCGCTTTGTGTCTTTTTATAAGGGGACTAATCCCATTCATGTAGGCTCAACCCTCATGACCTAATTACCTCTTAAAGACCCTGCATCCAAATACCATCACTTGGGGGTTAGGATTCCAATATAAGAATTGAAATGGGAGAGGGGAACAAAAATATTTAGTGCACAGTAGTATCTAATGGGCCTGCAGCGGTAGCCTTGTGTCATTCGATCCCGTCAGATCTCGGAAGCTAAGCAGGGTCGGGCCTGGTTAGTACCTGGATGGGAGACCGCCTGGGAACACCAGAAGCTGTAGGCTTGGGAGAAGGACCTGGCAACCCCTTCCCAAAAATCAATCTGCCATTGAAAACCCTATGAACAGCAGAGAAGCACTGACAATAGTGTTTCCCCTGTTGTACAGAGGGT
>VMDO01003439.1:23946-143521 GCA_007922755.1 Pedetes capensis | reverse complement strand
GTGGTGGGTGCATAAATTTGAATAATAGTCATATTAACTGGCCTTCCTTGTAGGCGTATGGATATTATTCTATCACTGACAACATTGTATTTCATGACAGATCTTGAAATGTCTTTTTTGATGATGAATGCAACCCCATTTCTCTTTAGTTTATCATTCCCAGCATAGTAGACCATATGATTGTCTGACTCAAAATGGACTATGCCGGTCCATTTTAGCTCACTGATGCCTAGAATGTCAATGTTTATGCGCTCCATTTCTCTTTTAACGATTTCAAATTTTCCTAGATTCATAATATGTACATTCCACATTCCAATTATTAATGGATGTTTACAGTTGTTTCTCCTCATTTTGAGTCATGCCACATCATCAAGTTGAGCACCCTGGGGTTTTACTCCATTTCCTTCATCACGGTAGACTCTACTTGGAGGAGGCAACTCTTCCCCAGTAGTCTTTTGAGTGCCTTCCAACCTGGGGGCCTCATTTTCAGGCACTATATCTGACAGTGTTTCTTTGCTATCCATAGGGTTTTCAATGGCTAGTTGTTTCGGGAGTGGCTCGCCAGGTCCTACTCCCTACAGAGTAATATGTTGTTGTTGTTGTTAGGTGCCGTCGAGTCGGTATCCAACTCATAGCGACCCTCATAGGGTTTTCAATGACTGAGTGTTTCGGGATTGCCTTGGGAGTGGATTGCCAGGCCCTTCTCCCATTTTTGCGGTGCTGGGAATTGAACTCAGGACCTTAGAGGCTGCAGCTCAGCGCGCTACCAACTGAGCTAAATCCCAGCCCACAGAGTAATATAGCATTGGCTTTTTCCATTATGCAACTATTATATCACTTTTGGTTACATTTTTATCAACTTACAAGGTTTATGGAATCTTTTGACTAATATGTAGTAAAATTTCCTCCATAACCTCTTAACTCTTGCATTCTGCAGGCCTATAAAACCAGCACCACATGGATAATGCCAAGATTTGCTGCTAGCTTGGGAGGTAGCTTTGTTCTTTTGAACCACAGCTTCACCAGCAGCCTCTATACACCCAGGCCAAGAAACCATTTCCCTGGGTGGCCCCTTTGCAGGAGGGCATCTTTTTTTTTTTTTTTTTTTTTTTTTTTTTTGGTGATACTAGGGTTTGAACCCAAGTCCTTGCACTTGCATGCTCTGCAAGTGCTGGACCACTGAGCTGCACCCTCAGCCCATTTTTTTTTTTCCCTACTTTTTGAGACAGGGTCTCACTAAATTACACAGACTGCCTCTGGTCTTGAACTTGCGATCCTCCTCCCTCTGCCTGCTGAGCTGCTGGAATTACAGGCCTGGCCAGGAGGGCATCTTGGAGACACTCCCATTTCAGCCTTTTTCTTTTCAAAGGAAGGCCTTTCAAATGGATTATCAGTTTTACACTTTGGGCCTTTGATGGGAGAGGCCTGGCTAACTCCTGCTTTGCCCTCAGGGGATTTCTTTTGTCCCAACTTCTCTTTACTGTAGTTTATTTCTTTAACAGTTATGGTTTCCTTGCCCAAACCAGCCCTGTCCTCAGTAACCTTAGATAAGATGCAGTTTTTTTCCTCTGTTTATTTTATTTATTTATTTATTTTGGTACTGGGGGACTGAACCCAGGGCTTTGCACATACTGCAAGCACTTTGCCAGTGGACTGTACTCTTAGCCCCTTTTTATTTTTTTATTTTGAGTCAGAGTCTTACTAAGTTATACAGGCTGCCTCTGACCTTGAACTTGCAGTCTTCCTGCCTCTGCCTCCCATGTAGCTGGGATTATAGGCCACTGCGCCTAGCACTTTTTTTCTCCTTTTAAAGTGCATATTTTTCAAATCTTTTTTCTATGCCTTTTTGCTCATTTTTTTTTCCCACAAATATAGCTAAATGCAGCAAGCAACCAACAGAAAGCTTCAAGATTATGCTGCCCTTGCGATATTTCCTTTGCCCAGTTAGTTAATTAGTTTATTACTTTTGAATTCACATCACTCAAATTGTTAGGACAAGGGCAGACTGCACATAAGCTTCCTGCTAAAAATGTAACATGAATGGTCTCTATTCCAGTGCCCAAGAGAGTCCTCATTTTTCTCTGAAATCCTGTGAGCTCCATCTCCATTTCAATTGCCAAGATGTTCTAGTCTTTCAAACACTTACTAGATCCACCCCTCAAGCTCTGCTTACAGCATTCCAGACCTTCTCTTTCTCACATCTCTAAACTCTTCCAAACTCCTCCCACAAACAAGTTCTAACAGCCTAATAACCACATGGTCAGGTTTCCACACAGCAATGACTCCACTCTCTAGTACCAATTTCCTGTATCAGTCAGGTGGTACATCTCAGTGCTAGAGAAACCAACCCAAGCAAATTTATGGCAGGAAGTATTTATTGGCGGCTTACAGTTAGAGGATCACAGTACATAATGGCAGCATGGCAGGCATGGCAGCAGCAAATGGCATGGCCCATGGTAGATGACCCCAAGGCATGGCATATCAGAAGCAGACAGCATGACTGGAACTGTAGGTCCAGGGTAAAAACCTCCAAAGGCCTGACCCCAGTGACTCACTTCTGCTAAGCTAGATCCTGCCTCCTAAATTTCTATAACCTCTCAGGACAGCACCACCACCTAGGTATCCAATGTTCAAACACATGACCTTTGGGGGCCATTTAAGATTCAAACTACAATAGCCATAAATCATGAAGTTGAACCTGTGGACTTGGGAATGAACCAGCAGGACCAGGGTCTGAACCTTAGCTGTATCATTGGCTGTCCCACCTAAGGAAAGTAATTGAACCTCTTGGGACATCAGCTTTCTTCCTTCCTACTTTCCTTCTTTCCTTCCCTCCTTCCTTCCCTCCCTCCCTCCCTCCCTTCCTTCCTCCCTTCCTTCCTTCCTTCCTTCCTTTCTTCTTTCCTTCCCTCCTTTCCTTTCCTTTCCTTTCCTTTCCTTTCCTTTCCCATTCCCTTTCCCTCCCTCCCTCCCTTCCTATCCCTGCTCTTTCTCTCTCTTTCTTTTCTTGAGACAGGATCTCACTGTGTATCTCAGACTGGCTTCAAACTCACATCAGTTCTCCTGCCTCAGCCTCCTGTGCTGGGATTACACGTGTGCACCATCATACCTGGCAATGTATCAGTTTCATTGTCTCTAAAATAGGAACTGACAACCAAAATCTTGTTGGGATTTTGTGAAGTTGGATACCTTACACCTGAATGGTGCCCGGCCAAAGTAAGTATTCAGTGCTAGCCACTGTATCAATTAAAACCATATCTCAGCACTCTTGCAGGACTCATATCCATGTCAAAAGCACTTTTGTGTGCATACTCCGTGATTTGGAGTCTCCTTGCAATGAAGTGAGATAACCGGACCAGGGAGCACAGTATCCATTTTACCTAATGAGGAGAAGGCTTCCAAAGAGGTTCAGAGACTTGCCTGAGGTTTAAGCACATACCAGAGTTGGGATGCTGAACTGTAACCCTGGCTGTCTCTGTTAGTGATCCCTTTTAGGGCCAATAAGGAAGGATGAAGGGAGACCAGCCTGAGAGTCAATAAATCAACATGAAATAGGTGTAAAACTATGGCGTCATTAGGACCAGGACCTATTTTATTTAAAGAAATGAGTGGGATCAGGAGGCAGAACCAAGGAGGGGCATACATGTGCTGTCATGTCCATCAAGATGCTTTCTAGCTACCTGCCTTCCCTTTTAGACATGTTCATATCCCAAGGGCTGACAATAAGTCTGGCACAGGTGGGGCACTCAATGGTGGTAGAAAGTACTGGAGAGGACTCATATTTCACAGTGAAACCCAGTATTTAGGGACCATGCACAACCCCTGAATTTGCTGTTTCACAGCTTCCAGATAATCTGGAGGTTCTAGAGGGCAAGTGCCGGGTTTGTTTTCATTAAATCAGTGCCCAGTCCAATGCCAGGGACACAATAGAAGCTCTAGAAGTATAAGGAGTTATTAATATAAGAAAATGACTTTTGTTTGCTTAGGATTGACTCCAGGGCCTTGGGCATGCTAAGAGAATGACTTTTAAAGAACTGGACTAGGAATCAGAGAGCAGGGATTCCATCTTTGCCTCACTTCTAATTCACTGGGGGTCCTGGCCCCTCTTTGGAACTCTGTCCATATTTGTATAAAGAGGGTAGAGCTAGATCAGTGGTTCTCAGCTCTGGCTCTACATTAGCATGAATCTGGGATGCTTTAAAATAATAGATGGATGCCTGGTCTGTACTAACCAATCAAAACAGAATTTCTGGTGGTGGGGCATGGGAAATTTTTTATGCAACCTGGGTGATTCTCATGTACAGCTAGGACTGAGAACCTCAGAGCTAGTTAACTTTTCATTGTCTCTTAAGTTCCACAAACACATTTGGCATGCTTCTAAGCACAGAGATGGGCAGCAGGCCTCTGGGGCCACACTTGCCCACGACAAAGAGAAATACTAGTTTCTAATGTCTGTTTAGCTATGCATTCACTGTGTGGGTTCCTCTGAGCCTCAGGCTCTCTATTAGCAGGGCCAGTGAGAGCTTTGCATAAGTCACACATGCAGAACACTTTAAAAATGGAACACCATTGATCTTTTTACTGTCTCTATAGTTTTGCCTTTTTTAGACAGTTGGACCCGACTTGATGGTACCTAACAACAACAGCAGATAGTCATATAGTTGGAATCATAGAATATGTAGCCTTTTTAGACTGGCTTCTTTAAGCAATATGCATTTAAGTTTCCTCCATATATTATATATATTATATTATATATTGTTGTTGTTGTTAGGTGTCATCATCAAGTAGGTATCCGACTCATAGGGACCCTATGTACAACAGGCAAAGCAGTATTGTCAGTGCTTCTCTGCTATTTATACAGTTTTCAATGGCTGATTGTTTTTTAGGAGTGGGTGGCTGGGTCCTCCCAAGCCTACAGCACCTAGTGCTCCCAGGCAATCTCCCATTCAAGTACTAACCAGGCCCGACCCTGCTTAGCTTTTGAGATGTGACAGGATCAGATGCCACAGTAGTATGGTTGCAAGCTATTATATATTATATAATAATATATGACGTGTGTGTGTGTGTGTGTGTGTGTGTGTGTGTGTATTTTTGAGATGGGGATACTCTATGTTACCCAGGCTAGTCTTAAATTCTGAGCTCAAGCAATCCTGCTTTAGCCTCTTGAGTAGTTGGGACCACAGGTACACACCATAGGCCCTAGCTAGGCTCTCCATTATCTTTTTGTCACTTTATATCTCATTTCTTTTTATGACAAATAATTTTATTGTATGGTGGTACTAGTCTGTTTATCCACTCACCTTTTGAAAGACATCTTGGTTGCTTGACTTCTTGGCAATCATGAATAAAGCTCCTATAAACATTCTTCTATAGGTTTTTGAGAGGATAGAAGATTTCACCTCCTTTGGGTAAATACCAAGAAGTGCAGCTGGATTGCAGAGTAAGACTATGTTTAGCTTTGTAAGAAACTGCCAAATTATTTTCAAAAGTGGCTATACTGGGGCTGAGGATGTAGGAGTGCTTGCCTAGCATTTGTGAGACCCTGGGTTGGATCCCCATTACTACAATAAATAAATGAAGAAATAAAGACTGTTAATCTCATTTATCGGCTGGGATTTAGCTCAGTTGGTAGAGCACCACTCTGCAGTCTCTGAGGTCCCAAGTTTGATTCCCAGCCCCACAAAAAGTGGGAGAAGGATGTGGCAATCCCTTCCCAAGGCAATCCTGAAACAATCAGCCATTGAAAACACTATATGGGTGGCTATGAGTCAGACACAACTTGCCGGCACCTAACAATAACAACAATCTTATTTATGAGGTTTCTGACTTCATGACTTAAGAAAAAATTGGCTGTATTACTTTACATTTTCCGAGGAAATGAATGAGAGTTCTAGTTGTTCCACATCCTTGTCAGCATTTGTTATTGTCATTAAAATTTTTTAGCCATCCTAGTAAGTGTGTGGGGCTGGGATTTAGCTCAGTTGGTAGAGCGCTGCTCTGCAGTCTCCGAGGTCCGGGATTTGATTCCTAGCACAGCCAAAAGGGGAGAAGGACATGGCAGTCCACTCCTGAGGCAATCCCCAAACAATCAGCCATTGAAAACCTTATGAGGGTTGCTATGAGTCAGACACGACTTGACAGCACACAACAAGTCTGTAATCTCTGTGTTAATTTGCTATTCCCTAATGACATAATGTTGAACATCTTTTCATTATGCTTATATATCATCTTTGGTGAAGAATGTTTAGATCTTTTGCCCTTTTTTTGAGGTACTTGTGGGTTGAACTCAGGGTCTTGTGCATGCTTTGCAAGTGCTCTGCCACTGTGCCCCACCCCATCCCCTTTTAATTTTTTAAATTGGGACAGCATGTCACTAAATTATGTAGACTGCCTCTGGCCTTGAACCTGCAATCTTCCTACCTCTGCCTCCTAAATCACTGGGATTACAGGTGTGTGCCAACACGCCCAGCTGGGTTATTTCAAATTATTGAGTCTTAAGAGTTCTCTGCTTATTTTAGATATGTCCTTTACTTGATATGTGTTTTGGGAAATACTTCCCCTCAGTCCTTGGCTTATCTTTTTTCTTTAGTATTTTTTGCTGCGATGTTTTTAATTGGAATGAAGTCAAATTTATCAATTTTTCTTTCATGGTCATGGATTATGATTTTGGTGTTGTATATAAAAACCCGGGCTGGGATTTAGCTCAGTGGGTAGAGCGCTGCGCTGCAGTCTCTGAGGCCCCGAGTTCAATTCCCAGCACCGCAAAAATAGGAGAAGGCCCTGGCAATCTACTCCTAAGGCAATCCCGAAGCACTCAGCCATTGAAAATCCTAGGAGGGTCGCTATGAGTCAGATACCGACTCAACGGCACCTAACAACAACAACAAATATAAAAACCCATCACCAGAGCTGGGCAATGTGGTACATGCTACGTTGTAATCCCACTGACCTGGGAGGCTGAGGCAGGAAGAAAGGAGGTTTGAGGCCAGAGACAGCCTGTGCAACTTAGCGAGACCCTGTCTCAAAATAAATAAAAGGGGATGGGGGACAGCTTAGAGGCAGAGTGCTTGCCTAGAATGTGCAGTGTCCTAGATTGAGCCCCTGGTACTGCATAAATATATAATACATACATATATATATATATATATTATATATAAATATATATAATACATATAAATACATACATACATACTCATCACCAACCCAAGCCCACCTAGCTTTTCTACTGTTATTTTCTAGAAGTTATACATATACACATGCATACACACATTTTTTGGAGCATGGTACATATTTTTGGGGACCCAGGGCCTCGCACATACTCTGTAATTCTTCTACCACTGAACTACACCCCTAGGCACCCCCTCTTTTTAATCTTGAGACAGGGTCTCTCTAAGTTATGCTGCCTGTGGCCTTGAACTGCAATCCTCCTGCCTCTGCCTCCTGACTCACTGGGACTATAGGTCTGTCACCATGCCTGGTGTGATTTTTTTCTTCTTGTTGAGACAGGGTCTCACTGTGTAGTTCAGTCTGAAATTAGTGATATCAATGTGAACTCATAATTTTAAAATATATATTAAAGGAGCCAGGAGCATTTAGAGAATAACTGAGTCTAGGTCTGGGAAAAGCAAGTGGAATGTAGATCAAGCTGCCCCTGAACTAGCGTAGATCCTCCTACATCCTGAGTGCTGGTACTACAGGCATGTGCCACCATGTCTGGCTTTAGGTTTTTTTTTTTTTTTTTGATAAAGCCTGTCGCCTGTCTATCTGTCTATCTACCATCTATCTACATCCCAGGTTGGTCTCAAACTTGAGATCCTCCTGCCTCAGCTTCCTGGGTTGTGGGATTACAGTTGTATGCCCACATGCACAGCTTTTCATTTTTTTTTTCTTTTTTTTGTGGTTCTCAGGGGTTAAGCCCAGGGCTTCATGCAGGCTTCCTGCACTCTACCTGAGACACATCCCTAGCCGATTTTTTACTTTGTATTTTTGAGCCAAAGTCTTGCTAAATTATGCAGTCTGCCTCTGGCCTCAAACTTGCCATCCTCCTGCCTCTTCCTTTCAAGTCACTGGGATTACAGTCATGAGCCATGGCACCTGGCCATGCCTCGCTTTTCTACTGTACATTGAGTTAATTTTTGTGAGCACTGCAAGGTCAATGTTTAGAATAATATTTTTTTTTTGTATGTGGATGTCCAGGTGTTCCTGTGTAATTTGATGAAGACTATATTTTCTCCATCAGATTGACTTTGCCCCTTTGTCAAAGATCAGTTGGATTTACTTGTGTGGATTAGTTTCTGGATTCTCTATTGATCCCATTGTTCTGTTAGTCTCTCTCTCTTTTTTTTTTTTGCCAAACCAGTCTTGATTGTAGCTTTACAGTAAATCTTGAAATGGGATCGTGCTATAGTTCGAATCTAAAATGTCCATCAAAGGTCATGTGTTTAAATGCTTGGCCCCCAACAGGTTGGCGCTGTTTGTGGAGGCTATGGAACTTTGGGAGGTAGGATGTAGCTTTGTAGAAGTGGGTCACTTGGGGTTGGCTTTCGGAGGTTTTATGTGGACCCCCGATTCCAGTAATCACTCCCTACCTCCTGATGCTATGACATGAGGTCCTGTGGCCTTGTCACTTTCCCTGTTGCCATACCTACCCTGCTTCTTTGGACAAAATCCTTAAAGCCATGAGCCTCAATAAATCTTTCCTCCCTTAAGGTGGTTCTGTCAGGCATTTTGCCACAGTGATGCATAAGCTAACACTGGTAGTACTGATCCTCCCAATTGTTCTTCAGTATTGTGTTGGCTATTCTGGTCTTTTCTTCTCCATATAAACTTTAGAACCAGCCTGTTGATATTCACAAAATAACTTGGTGAGACTTTTATTGGTATTATATCAAAAGTATAGATCAAGTTGGAAGTAGCTGACATTTTAATAAATATTGAGTCTTCCTATCCATGAACATGGACTACCTTCCCATCATTTTGATCTTCTTTTATCAGTTTGGCAGTTTTATTCATATAGACTTTGTACATTTTGTTAGATTTATTCCTAATAGGTTTTTCCTCTTTTTTTGGGGGGTGCTAATGAGAAATGAAGGGCTGGGGTTTAGCTCAGTTGGTAGAGTGTTGCTCTGCACTGAGGACCTGGGTTCTATCCCCAGCACCACAAAAATGGGAGAAAGACATGGCAATCCAGTCCTGAAGCAATCCCAGAATCAGCCATCGAAAAATTTGGGGGGATCACCATGTGTTGGACTCGACTCAACAGCACCTAACAACAATGAAAACTGAAGAGGTGGAGCATAAGGTACTTTTGTAGTAGTGAAACTGTTCTGTATGACAGTATAATGGTGGAAATCTGGCATTATGCATTTGTCAAAACCCATATAACCATACAATACAAAGAGTAATGTGAACTTGCACTTTAGTTCACATAATGTATTAAATTCATTCATTGTAACAAGGGTATCACACTGTTGTGGTTTGGATATGAAGTATCCCCACCCTGTAAAGACTCATGTGTTGAAGGCTTGGTCCACATGTGGTACTGACAGGATCACGAAGGTGCTATCCATCAACAGGTTAATCTCTTGGTGAGTTCATACTGAATGGACTACTAGGAGGTGGGGCCTGGTTGAAGGGCATAGGTCACTGGGTAGATGCCTTTGAAGGGTATGCCTTGTCCCTAGCCCATTCCTCTCTGCTTCCTGGCTGCCATGAAGTAAGCAGCTTTCCCCTACCCCACCACTGCACCATATTTCTACTTCACCACAGGCTGAACAGCAGTGGAGCCACTGGATCATGGACTAAAACTTCTGAAATCATGAGCCAAAATAAACATTTCCTCTTTGAAGCTGGCTTTCTCAGGTATTTTGTCAGAGCCATGAAAAAGTGCCTAACAGAGATTAATATTGTTGTTGTTAGGTGCCGTCGAGTCAATATCCGACTCATAGCAATCCTCATAGGGTTTTCAATGGCTGACGGTTTCGGGATTGCCTTGGGAGTGGATTGCCAAGCCCTTCTCCCATGTTTGCGGTGCTGGGAATTGAACTCGGGGCCTCAGAGACTGCAGCGCAGTGATCTACCCACTGAGCTAAATCCCAGCCCAGAGATTAATATAAGATGTTAATAATAGAGAAAACTGACCCAGGGAGAGAGGGGTATATGGAATCCATTGTACTATCTGCTCAACTTTCTATAAGCTTAAAACTGCTCTGAAAAATTAAGGTTATTAAGAGAAAAGGGGGAAAAAAAAGCTAACTCCCAATGACAGGGAGTCCATGGTGAATTCTAACGGCTCCTCCTAGCCTACAGGATCAAGCCTACAATCTGTCACCAAGCACAGGAAATCCTCCACAATTTGACTGCCCCTTTAGTTCACCCTCGAGAGCCTAAACGAATCACTTGGGATCCATGAAGGAATATGCTACATCATACTACTACTTTGACCTGGAACACTATCCCTCCCATGCATGGTGTGGAAATATCTTGAAGATTCTGCAGACTTCAGTTTGGGAGCACAGAAGTATACCAGCCTGCAGCACCTACTTCATAACACCACCTATTGGTGGTGGGGGTTCTGGCAGGACTTCTTGCTGGCCTGTTTTCTGGACTAAACCAAGCATAGCCAGCTGGCCCATCCTGGTTCCTTCCAAAAGTACAAACAGAAGAATCACAAAATTTCAGTAGTGAAATTATATTCCCACAGCACCAAACCACACTACACAGTACGAAGGCACCTTAGGTTGCCATAGCAAATTACAGGAGGCAAAGTAGAATATTTTAATTGAGAGATACTCAACATCTATTGGGCATTGAGAAAACTACTAGCTCAAGGTAGTTTGCAGCTTTATTATTAGATTGCATCATATCTCCTTTGACTATGTCATTTTATGAACCTGGGTTTTTAGTGGTTGCTGTAATAAAAAAGAAAAGGAAGGTAAATGTGCAATTAGGAAACGTGGGTGATGGTGTTGGCTCTGATTAGAAAGTTTGGCAAGTTGTGCAGTGTCCAACAGGTACACAGATCGCATTAGTAACTGCAGGTATTTAAGAATATAATAAAAGTTTCTTCCAAGTTACGTGTATTATTTTTAAAATGGCAAGGAACTCATTAGGAAATAAATACTCATTAAAAGATTTGGGTTTACCTACTTAATAAAAATTGAACTGTTAGCCTTTTTTGTTTGTGCTTGTTTTTATTTAGGGACCTTATGAAAAAATTACTGAGATGATAATGGTGCTATGTGCTGAGAAAATCTGAAATTCTCTGGTCTAGGAGATCATCTGATTATTTAGGACACATTAAAAAAAACCCTGCAAGTTGTGAAATCAATTTAGAGGGTTACAACTGGAATTTTTTTCTCTAACAAAATAGAGCATGTTGCATGTAGCAAAGGTATTATTGTGTAAAAGTTTTGCCCTTTATTATATATATTTATAAGCAAGCGTGTGTATCTTGGGTCAGTGTGAAATGTACATTTCTTATTTGGGTTCTAGCTTAAAATGTCTGGAAACCCCCAGGAGTCTTACAGGAGAGAAAGCTAGAGAGTGAAAGCTGATTATTGACACCACACAGTCACCAGTGCTGAGCTTTGTGCTCTGCCCTGCTGGGCTGAGTGGCCATTTCTCATAGTGACCCTAAAAGACAGGCCTTATTCTGCTTGGCGAAGGTGTGGTTACTCAGCCAAATAGCTACCAAGGGGAGGGACCCAAGATCCATTTGCACCCCACAAATGCCACCAGCCACAACTAGAACAAAATGGTTTTAATCAGTTGCGTCACCCTCACTCTCCTGGGAGCAGAGCAACAAAAAGGCTCGGCTCCTGCCCCCAGAGGACAGTAAGGCTTATGTGTCTCTCCACATTGCAGGGCCCGGGCTAGGCTGGCAGGAGGTGGGAGGCAGGGGGCAAAGAGGGAGGAAATGGCAGGTGGCTCGAACACAGGAAAGCAAAGATGGCCCCGGCCAGTTTTTGTGCCCCAGGGCGTAGCCCCAATACTCCTGCTCCCCACTCCCTGGCTAGAAAGGTCACGGGAGAAGAGACAGGGGAGCAAGTCCCAGCAGCAGAAGAAGCAGCAGCAGCTGTTTCCTTCACCAATAAATATACTTCATTACCAAGCTAGGAGAAAAGAGGGGTGGGAAGAGGGACTGGGGTGGGCAGGAAGAGGGAGAAGCTGCCACCTGTGTCGCTGGGATTAAAGCAATGAGATGGTGCCAGACCCCCCACCACTAGCCTCACCCCCCCTCATCTTCTTAAAACTGTGAAAAAGCTTTTAACATGGCCCTCCTGTCTCCAGGGCTGCTCTGAAGCCTGACAGAGAGGAGGCACCTGGCAGAGACAGGGGCGAGGGAGGGAGGGAGAGGAAGGGAGGGAGAGCAGGGAGGCTGCTTCTCCCCTGAGGCTGCAGCTGGAGGGCTGGAGCCAAGGAAGCATGGAGGGGAAGTGGGGGGAGGATGAACCAACTATCAGAGCAGTTTCCTGAGCCAGGAGCCCAGGGGGCAGAGGGAGAGGGAGGCTTGGGGGTGGGGTGACCGCTGCATCCAGTGTAAAGCTTGGGGCTGCTGAAGAGGGAGGGGGCTGAACTAGGGACTTTCCCACCCCTCCCCCCCAGCAGCAGGGGACAGAGAAAAGCCATCACTTCTTTGGTTTTTGTGGCGGCTCAGCATGTAGGGTGGAAAGGAGGGCAGAGAGGTTGAGAAGGGTCCTTAGTAGGAAGTGCCACCTCAGCAGAGTAGGCCTGGCTGGGAGCTCTGGCAGAAAGGTCACAGTGAGGCCAGGGAGCGCCCAAGAGAGGAGAGTGGTGCAGAAGTGGCTGTGTGGCTGGGTAGGTAGGTATGGTGCGGTGCCCCACCCCCTGCCAGGTCCCTCAGGAAAGGCAGGGCCCCACAAGGCAGGGTCCCTCAGGAAAGCCAGGGAGAGCAGGCCCAGGGCCAGAGCTGGAGCCAGTGCCTGGGGTGAGGGTGGGATAAGCTCCACTGCCACAAGGGGAGGTGGCCTGGCCTTGCCCACGGCAAGGCACCCTTCCTTTTGCTTCCACCTTAACACTGGTGGCTGTGGAGGGACCTTCCCTGAAAACCATAAAGGAGGGACAGCAAGTGGCAGCAGGCCAAGGCTAGCCTTTACCAGCTGGGAGTTCCACTCCCTTCCTGCTGCCCACTGAAGGTCTAGGCAGTCCTTGAAGACAGCTTCAGTCCCTGCCTCCGCACTGGAGGCAGAAGGGGGTTTCCAGGCAGGCCAGAGCCCTCCAGGGACGTGGAAGCAGGAGGTGGTCCTATATGGAGGGGTTTCCTCTCCTGCTCAGGGCTGGGGACGGTCAGGGGACAATCAGCCCAGGAGTCTGAAAGCCAGCAAGTTGTAGCAACCCCCACCACCAATGCCAAACTAACAAATAAAATAGGGGAAATGAAAAATGGGTGTGGGGGTGGGAAGACAAACCAAAACAGAACCCCCAACCTCCTGCTAAGGGAGGAGGGTCCAGCCGATGATAGTAGGGGCTGGGGACTGGAGCTAGGAGTGTCTAGCTGGGCCGGCACTGCACCTGGCTCTCTGAGCTGTCCTCATCATCAGAGGCCCCAGTGCCCCCACTGCTCAGGCCTGTGATCCGGTAGCCCATGTTGAGCAGCATCACCTCCAAGGGGTCCGCATTCATACGCCGCTGGTTGGCCTGAGAGGCGCCCTCCATGTCCTCCACAACTCGGCCTGTGAGGTCTTCACTCTGTGGAGGAGGGGGCAGTGAGAGTGGGATCAGGGCGGGACACGAGGATGAGTGAGGAAAGACACATGCACCAGGGCATATGCATGGGGTGAGGGATGGAAACGACTGAACTACATACATACAGTGAGGGACACACAGGGAGATGTACATGGGTGGGGAGAGAGCACACAGTGGGGTATACATGGGAGAAACACCCACTGTGGGAAGCGTTTGAGAGATGAGGTTCTATATGGTGGGACACAAAAGGTAAAACACACTGGGAAGGGATGCGTGTTGGGACACCACATTAGGATATATAGGGACACCACATTAGGATATATTGGGACACCACATTAGGATATATATGGTGGAGAGCATACACACCAGGGGGCGGGGCAGATACAACTCCCTCCCCCACTCTCCTGTTGCACTTCCAGAACCCTTCCTTTATCTTTTTTCTGTCTTCTCAAGGGAGACTCGTGTAGGGTCTTCTCTTTACAAGTCATAGCAAATTATCTCTGGAATCAGACTCACCATGTGACTTCACTTTTGCCAGCTGGGAAGGAGAGGAGGTGGGGCAGCAGGAGGCTTCTGGAGATTGTGCCTGGCTACTTGCACTGGGAGGGGCTGGGATTTAGCTAGGGGCTGGGATTTAGCTCAGTTGGTAAGAGGGCTGCGCTGCAGCTGCAGTTTCTGAGGTCCCGAGTTCAATTCCCAGCACAGCAAAAATGGGAGAAGGACCTGGCAATCCACTCCCAAGCCAATCCCGAAACAGTCAGCCATTGAAAACCCTATGAGGGTCGCTATGAGTCGGATACTGACTCCACGGCACCTAACAACTACAACAACTTGCACTGGGAGTGGGGTGGGGCACACTGGCCTACACTGGCTTAAGTGTCCCTGTGGGTGGGACTGCACAGCCATCACCACTCAGTCCTCACAGCAACCTCTGGACTGGTGCATTCCCATTTCCAGTGCAGAGATGGTTAAGTCTTGCAGGCAGTGTGAATGAAGGGGTGAGATTCAAACTTAGGGTCACCTGGCTCCAAAACCGGCATACTTCCTTGTGATTGAGTGGGTGGCCCTTGACCAGCTTCTGGGTGGACACACCACAATGATATGTGATGGGAAGGATCCTGAGCGAGCTACTGAGGCATCCTTCTCATGATGGGGCACAGCTGGTCTGATTCTCTGTCTGCTCTCCTGAAGCCCTGTCCTTGGTATATGGGTATCTCCTCTTCACAGCTAGCTCAAGGATATGTTTCAAGAAAGCAGAAACCAACTTTTTTTCCTTCCATTACTGGAGGTTGAATCCAGGGCTTCGCATATGCTAGGAAAGCACTTCACCACTACTAACTGCACCCTCAGCCCCCCTTTTTATTTTTAAGACAAGAGTCTAGGTCACGCGGGCTGCCTCTGGCCTCAAACCTGCAATCATCCTGCCTCAGCCTCTCAAGTAGCTGGGATTACAGGGATGTGCCACAGTGCTGGGCTCCAGAAGCCAAATCCTGACCCTGTAATTGCCTACTACATTTGGAGCTTTCCAGGACCCTGGGGCTCCCACCTTCCCAGCTTTACTCATCCCAGCAGCTTCTAGTCTGTGGCCTATTTCTCTTCTCAGCCCTCACAGCCTCAGTCAGAGGTTCTGCACAGAGTCCTTACCCTCCTCTCTGTCTGGCTTTGTCCACCTGGCTGGTACTCTCACCTCTGGTCGGGGGTTCCACAGTCGCACAACAGGGTCGATGCCACTGGTGGCCAGGAAGCAGTAGCTGGGGTGTGGCTGCAGGCAGTTGACGATGGACTCATCTCCCTGGAGCACGCGGACTAGGTTGGTGGTCTCCTTTTCCCAGATGAAGAAGGAGCCATCGTCAGAGCCACTGACGATGTACTGAGCGTTGCTGGCAGGGGGGCAAAGGGCAGGGAGGTCAGGTGGGGTACTGCCCTGAAGCCTCAAGTATAGGCTGTGTGGCTAAGGGAAAGGGGAAGCAGGGAAGTCTGGAGCCACTCAGTCCCCCACACTTGGGGGTCTGCCCTTGACTCACATGTCCCATGCAGATGGGACACTCTCCACCGTACAGTCCCTATTCACTGTTCTCTTAAGCCTAAGAGCAGTGACTGCTTGAGTCCCCTCAAGATGGTCTCCTCCAATGTACATTATAACCTCCTCGGTGCCAGGATGGAATCCTGTATCTCTCAGGCCTCTAAGAACACCCTTGACTAAGGCTTCCCTCAGCAGTCCAAGACTTCTTGGATCCACACCCTCAAATCCTACAATACAGCTATAGCACAGGCCCTTATATGCTACTGCCAGAGGGGATCTTGGTGGATTCTTCAAGTGTGCCTCACTTACCCAAAGAAAGTGTAAACAAATAAAGGGGGGTTGAGAGTACCCCATCTGAGACACAAACTTTGTCTCTCAGGGCACAATGTGTGTGATAAGATAGGTGATGAGAGCTCTTGCCTCATCCCCCCCATCCCCCAGATGCTCTGAACACCCAGATAAAGAAAGCAAGCTCTGGAACATGCACAGTGGGGGAGGAGTGAGGGATGAAGGAATGTTCCAGGCACTGCACTGGATGCTGTACTTGGATTATCTCACTGGTCCTTATTATGACCTGATAAACGAGTATGGCTGATTTCATTTCATAGAAAAGAAACTGAGGTTGACAGAGGGGAAGCCACTTTCCCAAGGCTACAGAGGCAGAGGTGGAAGTTACTCTTTCCTTTCCTTTCTTTCTCTTTCTTTTTTTTTTTTGTTGTTGTTTTGTTGTGTTTGGGATAGGGTCTTTCTGTGTAGCCCAGGCTGCCTGGGACTTAATGTGTAGTCCATCCTGGCCTTGAATTTGCAATAATCCTCCTGCTGAGTGCTGGGATTACAGGTGTGTGCTACCAAGTCTGGCTTGAAATTCCTTTTCTTTCTTTTTTTTTTTTTCTGGTACTGGGGGTTGTACCCAGGGCCTCGCACCTGCATGCTCTGCAAGTGCTGAACCACTGAGCTGCACCTCAGCCCAATTTTTTTTTTAACTTTTTGAGACAGGGTCTCACTAAGTTATGCAGACTGCCTCTGGTCTCGAACTTGCGATCCTCCCGCCTCCGCCTCCCCAGCCGCTGGGATTACAGACGTGCGCCACCACGCCCCGGCCAGAAATTCCTTTTCTTAAAGTATTATGTCCCCAGTGCCTTCCCACCCACTAAATTCCCTCTGCCAATTGGGCTGTGCCCTCCTCCTGTTCAGGGCCTCAGACCTGCCAAAAAAATTGGCCTCCTTGATATCCGTGGTGGTGTTGCAGTGTCCACAGTAGCGGAACTGATAGTCATAGCTTCGCTCCCGTAGCACCATCTCATCTTCTGAGATGGAGTCCTTGCGGCTTGTGCTTCGGAGGCGGACAGGGCCACCACCACCAGCTCCCTTCTTCTCCTCTGGGGGCAGAGTTTAAAGAAAGGTGAGAATCTTGCCACTCTCTCCCCTTACCCACCTTTTTCCTGCTCTTGGCCCTGTTTTCAGCCCAGTACTGGTAATGTAGGGCTACCTGCTCTGACCCTTACTGAGGAAAACTGAGAAAAGGTTGTGGGAAGATGCATCTATAGATCTAGCCGTTTTTTTTTTTTCTTTTTTTTTTGTGGACTAGGGGTTGAACCCAGGGCCTTGTGCTTGCCTGCTTTGCAAGTGCTGGACCACTGAGCTGCACCCTTAGCCCAGTTTTTTACTTTTCTTGAGACAGGGTCTCACTAAATTACACAGACTGCCTCTGGTTTCAAACTTGCGATCCTCCTGCCTCCGCCTCCCAAGCTGCTGGGATAAAAGGCGTGCGCCACCACACCTGGCTAGATCTAGACATCTTTTGAGGATGTTTAAGAGGAGACCTTTGATGCCAGGAGAACTCTGGTCAGGTCCCTGAATAAAGGCCTGGAAGTTCCAAGATGCACAGGCTCTGTAGGTGAGAAAGGCAGGGTAGGGTAGGGGGAGGCAATAGCAAACAGACCCTAAATGGATGACTTCGATAGATCCAAAGCTCTCAGGGCGCTAAGGACCAAATTCTTACCCTCTGGAAGATAAGTTATCATGGATAACAACTATAGTACTGATCAGTTGATAGGTAAAATCATGCTAGTGTTATCTGTTCCTTAAAAGTGCCTTGTTCCTGTCTGCTTTAGGGCCTTTGGACATGGTGGTCCCTATGTTAGGGACTTTTCACTTCCCAAAGCCACCTTGAATCCTTTGTGTCCCTCAGATCATGGCAAATATGTCTCTTTCTGAAGAACCTGAGACTGCCATTGAGCCCTCCCCATATACCTATGCCACTCAAGGCCCCATAACCTGTGTCATTCTCTTTGTCTCTCCTTCAGTGCTTGGTTCCTTCATTAGGATGTGAACTACAGGAACACTGAAATCTCATCTGATGGGTTCATAGCTGTATTCTCAGGACCCAGCACAATATGGCAAATGGCAGGTTCATTAAACACATGAACTAATTCTACGGTTAAACAGTAGAGAGGCGAGGATCCACGTCTGCGTTCAGTGAGCTCATCTCCCATGTGTAGACCACACTACCCAGCTCACCCTCCATTGCTAGTGAGGGAAGCTGGACAGGCTTCCCGTGCAATGTGTGGAGGTGAGGCAGTGGTTCAGAGGCTGTGCTGTACCCATGGCTACACTCCACCTGGCAGAGCTGAGGTGGGAATGAGGTGTTCCCACTGTCCTAGGTTGCCATCTCAGCCACACTTGCACAGACGGAAACAAAAGCAACAACCAGCTCCTGACTCTCTCAGCCCGGTGAGCTGCCAAGGCCCTGTTTGGGAACAGGTGGGGAGGCCCAGCTGGAGCCCACACGGCCTGATGGGGCTCAGCTGACTCCTACACCAGGTGCCTTGAACAAGCTATAACTAATTCTCAGCAGAAATTTTCAATGGGAAGTGCTAGCATTTCCCCTCCTCAGGTGAGGAAATAGAGTCTCAGAGAAACCATATTATCTCAAGGTCACATGGTTTCTGAATCAGCATCTGAATCCAAGCCCCTCTAGTCTTCTCCATAAGGTCATGCAGCAATTCAAATAGGTGACTAAGAGCAACCCCTCCTCAGTACCCACTCACCACCATCATTTTTGGAGAAGAGGGCAGCCGTGATGTCACGGCCCAATGCATCACAAGCGCTGCTGTGGGCCTGCTCCGGGAACTTCCCTTTGAAGTCATCCAGGCACTCCAGGGCCTCTGCCACATACTTCAGCTCAAAGAGGCAGCGGGCTAGGCGGAAATGTGCCTTCAGGTGGCATGGATTTAGGGAGATGGCCTTGAGGCAGTCCCTTAGGGCATCATAGTGGTCACCGTCCCTAGGAAAACAGAGGATGTGGCTGGGAAATGGGGCCACATGGCAAGCAAAGGGCTCCCACTCAGACTCCTCTGCCTCTTGTGGCCACCCAAGCCTACCTCTGACAGATCTCAGGGCTAGGGGACATGCGGATGAAGAGAATCTTGGCTCAGCCCCGGCCTCCCTCCCCAGGAAACAGTATGCTAAGGAGCAAGCCAGGAAAACTGAGAGTTTAAGGTGGCAAAAAGATGGTATCAGGCTGTCCTCTGCTGGGCATAGGCTGCAACTGCACACTGCTCACCTCAGGCACCCGCAGCTCTGCAGCAGAAGGCCTGGCACCCTGCCCACCTCAGGCTCCCAGAGCCGCCTCCTCTTTTCCTTCATCTACCTCCTCAAATCCCCCTGCTGGCCTTCAAAGCCATGTCTAAGGCAGGGGGCCCTCAAGGATAGTTCTGTGGTCTGGGGAAGCCAGAAGTGCCAAGCCAGGGGCTCAGGGTCTGACCAGCAGGAAGCAAACCCTCAGCCAGACTCCCCTCTGTCCTGGCTGACTGATCGGCAGCAGCTGTGGCCTCCACCTCCTGGGGCTGGAGATGGGGCCTGATTGTCTGGCAGAGTCAGCTCTCTGGAAGCTGATGGCAAGGGGGCTGTGCACACCAGGAGCTCCAAATTGTCCCCATTCACTTCAACTGAAAGTATGGAAGAAGGGAAGTGAGAGTGCTTTCCACCCCCTGTCCCCTAGAGAGGGGAGTAAGTGGGGGGAGGTAGAAAAAGAAGCCCTTCCTTTTCCTTGGTGCCAGGACATGGGAAAAATATTCTCCTGGCCCTGGAGACCAGTCTTTGTGTCTCATCTGGAGAGCAGACAGGTAACAAGAACCATGTCCCTTCTGGAAGCGTTTTTTTCTCCCCTTGCTGGGCTGCGGTGAGCTTAGCCAAGCAGTAAGCAGCACTCTTTAGATCCAAAGGCCCCTCCACCAAGGGTACAGCTCACAATCCTCCTGCATGGCCAAAACATGCCTAACATGGGAAGATTCCTCCTGGCCATTCTCTCCCCACAGCACTCAGAGGGAGCACTCAGCCCTTGGAACAACATCACGCAGTCCAAGAATCAGCAGCTCAGCAGCAAGAGGCAGGCGGGAGGCAGGCTGCTTTGATGGTGTGGCCTGCGTCAGAGTGAGTGGCTCTTACGAAGGAGCAGGCACTGCTTGGAAACCCAATTACTGCCTCCAAGGTGCCCCTCTGAGCTCCTGGGGAGAGGCAGACCAGAGACCAGCTAGGAGCCGGAGGGTGGGCTGCAACCAGGAGCAGATGGTAACCCTGGAGAGACTGGCCTGGGACAGAATGTGACATTCTAGGGGTCACTGGCAGGCATGTGGGGATGGGGGACAGAGAGCAGGCTGGCCCCAGGGTTCACCCAGCCTAGACGCACTGCCAGATCAATCTCCCTGAAAGGAGAGCTCTCTGCATATCCCTCTCCTGCTCAAATCTCTCCAGCAGCTGCCCATCATGCACTGAATCGAGGCCAAGCGCCACTGCTCTGCATTCCAAGCCCTTTCCAGGCCAGCCCCAGGCTACCTCACAGACTCATCTCCTGCCAGTCCTTTCCCGAACCCTCTGCTCCAGCCAAATGGATTTGCTGTTCTGAAGCAAGCTCTTCAGTCAGTCCCCCGCCCCCATGCCTTTGTTCATACCATTTCATCTCCCTGGAATGTCCTTCCCCATGGTCCCCTCCTCCCCTTCATCTCCTTGTCTAAGCCTGCACACACTTGGAGGCCATTCAGACACCACATCTTTCTTATGCTTCCCTGATCCCCTCTAAAGCAACCAACTCTTCTTGATGTCCACGGCACTTCATCTGACCACTCACAAGATGTACTGCGTCCTGCCTCTTTTATGCTGAGCTGTGTCTGGGACTTTGTGCCCTGTCCAGAAGCTGGGCACTCTGGGGCACAGTGAGTCAGAGTGACTTTATTTCCCCATACCTACCTTATAGTAGGAGCTCAAAGAACAAGACAAGGGCACACATGGATTGGGATATCACCAACCTCTCTTAGCAAGAATATAGATGTGAAACTGAGCTCTCAGCATAGAGCCTAGATGAAGACTGCCGCATTGTACCCAACTGCTGGGGCAGAGAGGTGCCACACCTCAGGATGGCTTTGAAATAGTCACCTCCTGGGTTCGGATATCACCTGATCCCTGGGGAAATGCCTCATGTCTCAGCTAAGACCTGTAGGGGTAGCATCTTTCTCATCCCATCCCCCGCCACCATCTTGCCGACTTGGGTGGGTTTCTTAAGCTTCCTAGGGCTGCCTAGTTTCAGCCAGACGATGGCACACCAGCTGGCCTGTCTGTCTGGGCAGAGCTGACGGATGCCAGACGGAGCAGAAATGGCTGTCGGCCCAGCTCTATCCATCTCCAGTCCTGGCCCTGGCTGGGGGTGGGGGGTCTGCCTGCCTGCTTGCCTGCTGGTGCTGCAGGCAGAAGGACTGGGACCCTGATGGTCTCCAAAGATGAGGGGCTCCTCAGGATATAGACCTACTCCTTTACCAGCAGCCACCATACCCCAGCATGACCCATAGCCAGCCTCAGGTCTCTGGGGTCTTGTTTGTGCTCCATCCAGTGGGTCTAAGAGCACAGAAAGCAAGCCTCAGGGCCAATGAGCTGCAGAGTCATTTTACACAGATAAATGAACTCACTAAACCCCTCCTTTCCACCTAGCAAGATACTACTGCTCCTTCAAAGTCCAATTCAAGGTCCAATAATACAACAGTTAGGATCAGCCATTCTCTCAACTCCTACTTCCTCAGTGTCTCACAACCAAGCAATATGTTGGAATTGCTTGTGAATGTGTTCCACTTAGCTGCGAGCTTCCTTGGTGCTTGAAACTTGGAGCACCTGCCTGCCCTTAGCCTTCAGGGAGAGGGAGAGGACTAGGCTCAAAAGCCCTAAGAGGTAGTAGGATGGCACTGCTACCTTCCCTGGATTACTTGGCAACCTGACTCCTTTAGGCCCAATGCCTTGTGGTCCAGTAGTTTAATCCCTTGTTCCAGCCCAGGTCCCTCATGTGGTGCCTACTTACCACTTGCGCTTCATATAGGCAGCAGCTCGGTTTCCGTAAAGCATAGCATTGTGAGGGGCCCTCTGGACAGCCTTGCTGTAAAGCTGAATGGCCTGGGTCCACTGCTGGCAGGCAAAAGCCTCATTAGCTTGTTGCTTCACACGCTCCAGGTATGGAGGCAGCTCTACTTGAGGGCTGTGAGAAAAGCAGAGCCAAGTCAGACCAGTCAAAGAAGGACACTTTCCCTGCCTGAGGGCCATTCAGGTGTTCTCAGCCCTGGGTACCTGCACTGTCATCTAGATGAGGGGGCTACTCCTATGGCCAGCTTGGGTTATTACCTATTACTGTGAAAGTAACTAGGCACAATTCTAAATACTCTGAGCCAGTGGAAAAGAAGAAGGGCAGGAATGAGGGTCTCCTGAATAGGCTTAAGGAGATTCTTAATCAAATGCCTGGGCTCGCATGACAGCAGCTAACTCCACCTGCCTCCACATTGAACACTTTAGTCTTTCCTATGGATACCTCTATGGAAAATTTGATTTTCTTAAGCGCTAGAAAATTTAAGCACCTATGTATCCGAAGCTCAGTAGAGAGCCTAGCAGAGACTAGAGGCAGGAATACACTATGGTATGGGGAATAATATAATGAGGGAGGACCATCTGTGTGGAATCTCTTTGTGGAGGCAGCTCGCCCCTAAGCCTGGAGTCAAGTTACTGGTACCAAGGGACAGGTGCTTTAATATGAGCATGACTGGCATCCTACCAGGAAGGAGAGGCCTTGGAAGCACTAGCCACCCTGCAAGAAGCCTCTTCACCCTAATCTCTACTCCCTGGGATGCATGTTTGGGTGCAGGTCAGGAAGAAGGCTTACAGGACATATCCCTCTCTCTAGTCCATAAAATGTAACTGAGGTTTGGTAGGCTGGACAAGTCAGCTGCCTTTACCTGATGTGGCCCCTACTCTCTGGCAGACGGAAGCCATTGCTGTGCAGGTGGAGGCCATTAGACACACCATTAGATACACCATTGGTGGACATCTTGCCATTCTGGACTTCTGGCAGGGACAGGGAGAAAGGAACAACTTAGGAAGGGGTCCTCATTTCTTCTTCGCAGCCCTTTGGCTCCCATCACCAAGTCTGATGGTTCCATTGTGGGACTGTTCTCCCAGGTAAAACCCAATGCCACAAAGTTCAGATAGCCTGGCAGGTAATGGCTTAAAGAAAAGCTTGCACGCCCTCTGCCGGCTGGAGAGGGCACAGCCTCAGCTGGAGGTTTCCCTTAGCTGGGGTTGGGAAGGAGTGGAGATGAGGGGGTGCCTGTATCAACTGTAGGACCCAGGAAGAAGGCAATCGGCCAGGATGAGAAGGGCCAAGAGCAACTACTTCAGGTCTTGAAGAGCCAAGCCATGAAATGAACCTGTCTTTCCAGAGGAAAGTGAAAAGGGCTGTGATGCAAAGCCCCTGGCCAGATCTCTCTGACCTGTTATTTCCCTTCTTACTGTACACAGGGTCACTGCAGAGACCTGCTCCTTTTAGGGTATCACAACCACAGCCCAGAGTAATGGCAGGCTTGTCCGCAGAGACAGCAGGCATTCAAGTAGCAGAGATCCCTTAAGAGAGAACTTACCCCCTGAGGAGTGGCATTTTCTAGGCAAGAGGAAGGTGTATGGCCGCTGCTTGTAAGTCAAGTCAAACAAATAGACCTGGAGTTGAGGGGTCAAGAGAAGGGAGGGAGGTTATGAGGCAGATATGTGGTTGAAATCACTAACAAGGCTTTGATAGCTCTCAAGACCAGAGTCTTAGGACACGGCGAGTACAAAGCATGAAACCACAGAGCTAGTCCACACTTAAACCCGGTCTGTCTGACAGTTCTGATGGGCCTCCCTACTCATCTCACATCACTCTTAGGCCAGGTGATGCTTAGCTTTGTGAAGCTAGGAAGCCTATTCTGAGCCTGGATGCTCGCCCATTCTCCAGCCCAAGGTATATTCATGCCTTGCTTTGTAATGTTATCCCTGTTTCACCTGCCATGTCTCTCATCAACCTGGGGATGGCTTGTATTTGCATTTGTCTCTCATGTTTATGATGATGCTAGTTCCACAGTGAGTGTTCAGTGATTGTAGAATAAACAAATGTATGCAAGGCATACTAAATATCCTAAGAGCACAGAAGCAGAAGAGTTAGCAAGCGTGATTATCTTCTCAGACCTGGCCCTAAATCATAGCCTGGTTGTGTGCTCTGAACCTCAGGGATTTCCTCCTAGGAAAATAGCAGATGAGGAAACTGAAGCTCAGAAAAGAGACTTGCTCAAAGTAACAGTGCTCAGGAAGGCATTTGAAGATAGCTCTGTTAATTTCAAAGCCTACGTTCTTAACCAAAATAGCACTATCATACATCTTCCTAGTTCATTAAAAAAGAAAAGAAAGGAGGTAGATGCAGTGGTGCATGCTTATAATCCCAATGACTTGGGAGGTGGAGGCAGGAGGATTGCAAGTTCCAGGCCAGAAGCAGCCTGTGTAACTTAGCAAGACCTGGACTCAAGATAAAAAATAAAGAATGGGCTACGCATGCAGCCCACTGGCAGAGCACTTGCAAAATATGTGAGGCCCTGGGTTCAACCCCAAGTACCACAAAGAAAGGAAGGAAGGAAGGAAAAGAAAGAGACCAGGCTAGGATATCTCTCTGGAAAGCCTAATGATGACATGTTACTCCCATATTTCACTATAGTGTGATTTATAAGGAGGCTATTACTTTTGCTTGCCTAAAGGCAGCGGGTGAGGGTATACAGCTCTGACTGACTGCTGGACACGAGATGATGGAAGGGCAGAATTGTATTAGATAGCTGAATTTACCTGCTCCCCTCCCATGTTGACTAGCAGCTCTGTGCCATTGGGGCTGAAGGTCACATAGGTGGCAACCAGCACTCTCAGTCGGTTGTTATAGTCAGGCAGCTTCACTGGCAGGTGGCCTGCAGGTAATGCCCAAGTTATCCAATGGTGAGGCTCCTAGTCCCCCTCAAAGGGGCAGGAGATTATATTAAGACAGCTATATTGAAAATGTTAGCAATAAACTTCATCACAGAAGTAGTTACAAGTGTTGAGCCTTTAATATTGGCTCTGGGCCAGATGCTTTAGGTTTTATCTTAGTCATTATAACCCCGTTTTACAGAGAAGAGACTCACCAAGGTTAAGAAATCTGCTGAAGGCTGCACAGCTGGTCAGTGGCAAATCAGGAGTCCAGGTCTGTCTGATTCTAAAATCCTTGCTTTTGACCAGTGTCACACTGTCCCCTTCCCTTGTCCAGTCCCAGAAAGAGCCAGTATCCAGCCAAGTTGTGGGACCAGAGCCAGGCTGAGACCTACCTGCCACGTAATACTGGGCTGCACCATCTGGAAGGGGCTTCTGTCGGTCACAGAAAGTGTGCACACCTGCTGAAGGGCTCTGCTTCATGCTCTTTCTGGTAGGAAGGGAAATCAGATATGCTAAAACTCTAGCACTTCGTCTGGCTAGCCAGACCACATTCCACAGAGGAAGCCCAGCTTTGGGTGTCCCTGGAGACACAGAAGGTATCTTTTTTCCTAACTTAAGTGACTCCAAGGTCCAGCCAGTAGATGACTGTGGAGAAACATGTAATGACGCTTTACCAAGGAGGTCCTATAAACTATCCAGGTCTTCATGACCACCTTCTTCATGTTACAGATGAGGCCCATTCTCAGCCACATAGTGTGAGAGGGAAAGCAGCAGTTACCCAAATCCGTAAGAGAAAGTCAGGCAGGCTAGATACTTCTGCCCCCGTCCCAAGAATCAGGGAAAGCCCAGGTTTTAAGAGATATTCAGTTCTGGGATTGCTGTGGGGGTGCTTACAATATTCTACTTTTTCCTTTTTTAAAAAAGAATAAAATTACGTGTACAAAACAATTACATGTATAAGACTATAACTCTGTACAATCACGGTGAGATAACCAGCAGGAAATATACGTGATTCAGGTGATAGGATTATGGGTAATTCTGTTATTACACATTCTCCATTTAAAGAAGCATAGATTAATTTTAAAAAAATCCTCCTCAAAAAGAAGGAATGGCAATGAAGGAAAGTGCGGTGTGTTCCCAGGGATTCGTCCACGGGAGGCTGAAGTGGTCATACCTGTGGTTATGGATCATGCGAATGTCGTAGAGCCTCACAAAGGGCCCACTGGCTCCTACCGCCAGACAGTTGTTGTCCTGGGGATTGACTGTGAGGCACTTGGCCTCTACCAGCTGGCCACAGTACTCTGTCAGGTCAATCAGCACCTCTGAGTGTTTGCTGTTCTCCCGAAGGTCATACTGGCTGTGAGAGAGCTCAGAGTTAGGGGCTGGGGTCCTTCTGCATTAGACAGGGGAGAAACTAATTCCTTGTTATGTAAGAGGATTGGTAGGGGGTTTGGACTCATTTGTAAATAATATAAAAAACCACTCCCAATTTTCAGTGTTCACTGTGTGCTAGGTGCCTGTAGTAGGTTTCACACAGATTCTGTTTTATCCTAACACAACCCATTAAGGTGGATACTACTGTACTCTTAAAAATTACTACTATTATACTACCATTGATTACTAACACTTAATGAAAATGTGCTGTGTGCCCAGTATTCTCTATAGTGTTTTACATGCATTTTTTTTTGTACTTAGGGGTTGAACCTATGGCCCAAGCACATACTTTGCAAGCACTCTACCACAGCGGTGCACCCCCCAGCCCACTTTTTATTTTTTCTTAAAATTTTGAGTCAAATTATGATGTACATTAAAAATTTCTAATAAAAAAAAAGAGTGATAAAGAAGAAAAAAAATTTTTTTGAGTCAAGGTTTCGCTAATTTACGCAGGCTGCCTCTGGACTTGAACTTGCGATCTTCCTGCCTCTGCCTCCGGAGTTGTTGAGATTACAAACACACAGCACCATGCCTTTCTTTCTTTCTTTCTTTCTTTTTTTCCTTTGAGACATGGTCTCACTTTGCAGTATAGGCTGGCCTGCAACTATGTAGACCAAGCTGACCTCAAATGTGTGTTGATCCTCTTGCCTTGGCCTCTTAAGTGCTGGGATTAAAGGTGTGCCATCATGCCTGCTTTTTTACACACATTATTTAATTAAAATTTAACACCAGCCCTAATACTAGAGTATGATGGTCCAAGTAAGTTAAATAACTTGCTTGAAATGGCACAGCTAGAAGTACAGAGTAGGGATAACTTGCTAAGAACTGCATTTAAACTACTCTGCTCCTTCCTAATCTAGTTTCTTTCAAGAAACAAAGCATGTATGGAGATGACAGAACAAAAGATTCTAGAAATCACTTAAGAGGTACCTAGAAACACTGAAGGCCAAGGCCAGGCCAACATTCCCAGCCACATGGGAAAGGCAATGCCCAAAATGCCCACTGGCAGTGGCAGACTCCATTGCTCCAGACTCGGGAATGTTTTTGCTGTCAATATGCATGTACCTTCAGAGCGGAGAGGGACTTCACCAATGTGCTCACCTACTTCTTGCCTAGACATTTGTAATAACTTCTTCACTGTTCACCTTATCTTTCTAAGCCATCCTGACCAGAATACTGTCCTAAAATAGTTTTACATAATATTGCTACCCCCTCAAATTGCAGATACTCCTCAATAATTTTAGCATAAGTTTGCTTTTACCAAACTCCACCATCTAGTTTACAAGACCCAATTTCACATAATTCTTATTCCCAGTTTTCTAAATGTGGGTGAATTATAGCTACAGCACTCGTTATCTTGTACATACAACTCTACAAACTGATGTGAGGAATCTACTCTGCTTTTCCTTGTCCATCTGAATCCTGTCTGTTCTGGAGGGCCCAGCTTATGTTCACAAGCTGGAATAATACTTTCCCTGACTGTGACTAAGCCTAAGGCCTTAGGATCCTACCTGATGCCCTAGACCAGGCACATCCAACTTGTGGTCCATGGGCTACATGTGGCCTAGGACAGCTAGTAATGTAGCCCCACAAAATCTTTTAACACCATGTGTTTTTTCAGAATTTCAGAATTTATTTTCTTCATGACCTTTTTTATATATACACTAACTAGATTATATAATTTATGTGTGGCCCAAGATAATTCCTCTTTGTGGCTTCTCTGTGGCCCAGGGAAGCCAAAAGGTTGGACACCCCTACCCTAGATGCTTTGCTTCTACCAGGTGGCCCTGGCAGAGTCGAGGTCAGTAAGTGCCTCATAGAGTTAGACATGCCAATGACCAAGTGCTTTCTGTCTTCTAAGTACCGTGCTTAGGTTTTACATGCACTTTCTCAATTTTAAGGCTAAAATCAAAGGAGATACTATGATTATTCCCATTTTACAGATGAGGAGACTAAAGCTCAGGCGCAAAGTGACCTTTCCCAATCAAACACCGAGTAAAAGAGTTTGTGTTTGATCCAAGTTCTGTGTGGGTCCAGTGGCCTGCTTGTAACTACTATGTTATAATTTATACATGACTTAGACACTTTTCCTCTGTGCCAGAGAAGAAAGGACAAAGGCATTCAGTGTGGGTAGGTTAAAGCAGATTGGGGAGGACAAATTTCTCAGGTTGTATCTGAAGAAATCAGTTAAAGAAGGGTAATGATAGCTGGGCTTGGTGGTGCATGCCTGTAGTATCAGCTACTCAAAAGGCTGAGATGGGAGGATGCCTTGAGGCCAGGAGTTTGACACCAGGCTGGACAACATGAGACACTTTAAATAAAAAAAATAAAAAAATAAAAAAAAAAGAAAAAGAAAACCCAAACGTGGTGGTAGTATAGCTCAGTGGTAGAGCACCTGCCTGGTGTGCACTAGGCCCAGGGTTTGATCCTTAGCAGGAAAAAGGAGGAGGAGGAGAAGGAAAAAGGGAAGAAGAGGATATCATTTTAGGATGAAAGGAAGTACAGGTAAATGTGTAATAATATAGGGCATTGGAAAAGGTGACACTCAACTTTCCCATTTCTGGCTGGCTCTCTCCCTACAAGGCATATGCTCACCGGCCAACTGTTCAAGAGAAATGTGTCAAATGCTTTTATGTGCAAGGCAACGTGCCAGGGACACAGCTAAGAATAAGACAGAGGTAGAGTTGCCCTAAGATAGTTTACTGTTCAATGCAGATATAGACAAAAAGCAAACCAACAAGTAAAAATAACTACAGATGGTGATTAGAGTCATACGGGATACAATTAGGGTACTAAAATAGAATATTATCTACCTACTTGATTTTTATTTATTATTTATTTTTATTTTTTGGCAGTACTTGGGGATTGAACACAGCACCTTGAACATACTTTGTAAGTGCTCTACCACTGAGCTGCACTCCCCAGCCCCATTTTTATTCTTTAAGGCAGAGTCTCACTAAGTCATGCAGGTTGCCTCTGGCCTGAAACTTGTGATCCTCCTGCCATAGCCTCCCAACTTGCTGGGATTACAGGCTTCTGAAGAGGTGACTCAGGCTGATCTCCTTAGATGACAGAGAGTCAGATATGGAAATAGGCAAGGAAAGAGTCCCAGGAAGAGGAAGCAGCAAGTGTGAACACCCAGAGATGAGAGACCTGGGCATCTGAGGTTGTGAGAGAAAGCCAGCAGGTCTGGAGATAGTACAGGGACGGGAAGAAAGGAAAAAGGGTGAAGGAGGGGAAAGCAAATGTTCCCAGCTGAGTTTATGCACAGACAACTGCCTGGGCAGACAAATGAGGCTGGACCTGTGCTGGAGGGAGAAGCCACTCTTGTGGAAGGAATCACTATGGGTAGATGGGATGGCAGAGCCACCACGCACTGAGAGCAGAAAAGGCACAGGCCATTCCATATGCAGACGCTTACCGGATAAGCCCATCCTCAGCGGCACTCCAGAACGTGTTGGGCCACATGGGCGCTGTGGCGATGCGCTTCACTCGGTTTGTGTGGTCTCCAAACATATGGATAGTCTCCTTTACTGTCAGGTCATGGACATGCACCTTGGAGTCAGCTGCCCCTGTGATCAAGATGCGGTCCCCAGCATGAGGCAGGAACTGCTCAAGAGAGAATGAAGAAGGGATTGGCAGGGGTTGAGGGGTGGGGCTGGTCACTGAAGGAGACTAGCCCGGGTGTTAGCACTACCTTTCCCCCTCTCTGTCAGATAAGAAAATAAGCGCATCCAAGACAATTCACCAAAATAACTTTGGATATAGTAGCATATAGGCCCTAAAAGGTCAAAATCAAGACATATACACACACCTTTATTTTGCCAGAGTAGTCTTGACATATGAAGCCAGATTACCTGAGGAACCTTTTCCTTTGATTCTTCCCCAATTAGAACTGAGTGGATGATAATCATACCTGTTATCATTTACTAAAAATTTATTAAATACTAGATAACAGGGCAGCTACTTTATTTCATTGATACTTAAAATAATCTCATTAAAAATTGAGGGTGTGGGATGTAGCTCAGTAATGGAGCACTCACCTAGCATGCACAAGACCCTGGGTTGGATCCCCAAGAACACAAAAAGAAAAGAAAGAAAGAAAAGAAACAAAAAGAAGAGAATGGAAAAGAAAAGAAAGATCATGGATGGGCTAGGGGTATAGCTCAGTGGCAGAGCAAGGTTCTGAGTTCAGTCTCCAGCACCAATAAATAAATCTGTCTGACTCCTGCATGCCATGCTGCCTCGACCTACCTACCTTTTGGTGCTAGAGTTTGTGCCTGGGGCTTTGTGCATGCTAAGCACACCTCCTACCACTCAGCTACAACCTAGCCCATGGTGACTATTAAGTAACCTAGAGATTAAGGAATAAATTAGTCTTGAAGTGAAAAGAACCCCATGTATCTGCCAGCATGTTGTGCTGTGGGGGCTTACATGTTGCTGTGATGTTGAAAGCAAAGACATCGGTATTTCAGATACTACTAGGGCCACCCACGGTGGACACATTTCAACTGAGCTGCTAGACTAAAATAGACTAGGGAGAAGGACCTGGCAGCCTACTCCCCAAACAATTAGCCATTGAAAACCCCATGAATAGCAGAGAAGCACTGCTGGAAAATGAGCTCCCCAGGCTGTAAGGCATTCAAGAAATGCCTGGGGGGAAGAGTTGCTGCCTCAAAGTAGAGTCTACCTTAATGACGAGAATGGAGTAAAGCCCTTGGGACCTCCTTTTACTGATGTGGCACAACCCAAAATGAGAAGAAACACAGTGGCTAAAACAATGGGCTCAAATATAAAAAGACTTGTGTGTATAGCACAGTGTTGGGTAGTGTTTCATTCTGTTGTTTATAGGGTCGCTATGAGTCAGCTCCAACTTGACGGCACCTAACAACAACAAAGTGAAAAGAATATATAGGGAGTATTAAGGGAGTAGGCGTTTTAAATTGGTTCAACTGTTTCTGGAGAATAATCTGGCAATAGATAACAAAGGTAAAAACCATTCCTTTCTTTTGATCCAAACTTTCACTTCTAAGAACCAACCCAAAAATTTCTGGGCAGAAATGCTCAGAGAAGCATTCCATACACCATCAAACAGTGGAAACAGTTTAGATGTTGGACATTGAAGGGCTGACCATCAAGAGATCCATCTTTGTGCAGCTGTCATAAAGATGTCCTGACGACATCGAGAACACAGTACGCCAGATGACATCTGACCAGAACAAAATAGTCATAAAGACTGCTTCAAATAATGAAAAGAGCAGTATGTAGTTCTATCACCTAACTTTGAGAAAGAAAGTATCTGGGGTGTTCTTCGCTGGGTTTCTTTCTCTTGAGTTCAAAATATTAAAAACGTCTTCTTAACTGAAAAGTTCCTCCAAACCATATGCAGGATGAGTGTTGGTGTTGTGGGCAGGCATTATTCTGCGTTAACCAGCTGCAGTCTCATTTGACTTCAAATATTTATGGAAAAGCAACAATTCACTTATTCCACATATGCTTCTCTACTGGCTCATTAAGCCAACATGTAGATGAAACAGACATAATTCAATAATTTTTAGGGACAATCAGTAGTTTTTAATCCTGTCTGGTGACAGCACAGACTCCAAGCGTAGCAGAAGAACCCTTTGCCATGGGCCTGTGCTTGCTGCCACACTTGTCATGTACCATACTTGACACCAGGGGGAGTGCATGAATGAAATAATGTAAATAAATCTAGTCTTTGACTACCTGGAGAGAGAAGGATCCTTTTTTCTTTTCTTTAAAACAACAACGACAACAACAACAATAAAATAAAACAAAAACAGAAGAGGAGACTGAGGGCTTGTGTGTAAGTGCCTTGCCCAAGGTCTTACTATCGGGGAGTAGTATGACTACTATCAAATTCTGGTCTCTGAACTCATGATGCCAAATTGATGGCCCAGGTCCCTGTCCCCAGGTCTGACTGCACAGACCCAAACTGGGCCTAACACTTTCCAGCTTCTTATGGTGCAAGGGGTCCCACATAATCGTGTGCTAGTTGTCAGAACCAGAGGCCAGCAAGCTGTGGGTAAACTGTTAGTCATATAAGAAACAAACTGTAATTGTCAGCTGGGTATGCTGGCTCATGTACAGAATCCCAGGGTTTCAGAAGGTGGAGGTAGGAGGATCATGAGCTAGAATCCACAGGCAGGCAGCCTGCGCAACTTAGCAAGATCCTGCCTAAAGATAAAATAATAAAATAAAATAAAAATGGTCTGGGGCCGGGCGCGGTGGCGCATGCCCGTAATCCCAGCAGCTCGGAGGGCGGAGGCAGGAGGATTACAAGTTCAAGACCAGCGGCAGTCTGCGTAATTTAGCGAGACCCTGTCTCAAACCAGCACTTGCAGAGCATGCAAGTGCGAGGCCCTGGGTCCAATACCCAGTACCACCAAAAAAAAAGTAAAAAACTGGGCTGGGGGTGCAGCTCAGTGGTATGCAAGCGTGAGGCCCTGGGTTCAACCCCAGTACCGCAAAGAAAAAAAAAATTGCTCTGGGGGTGCAGTTGGGTGGTAGAGTGCTTGCTTAGCATGCACAAGGCCCTGAGTTCAGCCCCTTTGTATCAAAAACAGGAAAAAGAAAAATGAATTGCTGGGATCGGTGGTTTAGCTCAGTTTAGGTAAAGTTCTTGCTTAGCATGCAAGAGCCAATGGGTTTGATCCCCAGCACCACCAAAAAACCCCACAAAAAACAAAAAGCAAAAATACCAGAAGTGAATTGTCAGGTAAGAGTTGAGCTATCATTATTCTGCCTCTAAAAATCACAGAAATTCATACAGAATGGGCCCCTGAAACAGAAGAAGGATTTAGGGAAATAAGTAGGTTCTGAGCCCTCTCTTCTACCTTTATGGTTCAGGCTTCTTGTCATGCCCCTTGATTTTTTTTTTTTTTTGTCAGCACCGAGGGGTTGGTTGAACTCAGGGCCTTGCCTATGCTAGGTAACCACTCTACTATTGAACTGCTTTTTCAGCCATCTTTTTATTTATTATTATCATCATCATAATTTTTTTTTGAGACAAGAGTCTTGCTGTGTAGGCTGGCTTCAAATTTGTGTCAATCCTACTGCCTCAACCTCCTGAGTCACTGAGATTACAGGTATATGCCATGGTGCCCAGCTCTCTTGATATTAATGAGAAAAATCTTTTGGGCTTTTCAAAGGTGAGCCTCACTGTCATATATACTCATTATAGAATTTCATGACTGGAAAGGCCTTTCTTTACAGGTTAATTCCTCTAATCTTAAACTTGGCAAAGTGCCCAGTGAGTGGACAGTCTCAGTGGAAGGACATTTACATATCTGCTGAAGGCTGCTGTACTTTTTTCAAATAGCCCTAAGCATCAGACAACTCTCCCCTTCCCCAGGCTCATATGTACTGCGGTGGATTCATAGTCACTTGTCCTAGGTTTGTTCTCTGGGATCAAAAAGGACAAGTCCCGTGTCATTTTCACTTAACAGGGCTTCAAAGGTCTGTTAAGTCCCTTCTCCATCTCTTCTCAGCTCAACTCTCCTCCACTAAGTCAAAAGATTCATTTCCTATGGAAAGGTAGAAGAGCTAGAAGCACTCATTATTAAAATTATTAAAAATAATTTGTCTAATTGAAATGTAATCTAAACTGCAACATTGTGGACTGCAACTTCTTTTCTAAAAAATGGAATGATGTATTTATTCATTTGTTCATGAATCTGGGAGGTGTTCCTTGGCCACTTCCTTTTTTTTTTTCCTCTTCATTACTGGAGGCTTGAACCCAGGGCACCATACATATAGACAAGTGCTCCACCATTGTACCACTAAGCCTCCATCCCTTTTTAATTCTTTTTATTATCTATCTTTTTTTTTTTTTTTTTTTTGCGGTACTAGGGATTGGACCCAGGGCCTCATGCTTGCATGCTCTGCAAGTGCTGGACCACTGAGCTGCACCCCCAGCCCATTTTTTACTTTTTGAGACAGGGTCTCGCTAAATTACACAGAATGCTTCTAGTCTCGAACTTGCGATCCACCCGCCTCCGCCTCCCAAGCCGCTGGGATTACAGGTGTGCGCCACCACACCCGACGCTATTATCTATCTTTCTATCTGTCTATCTATTTACTTATTTATCTTGCAGTACTGGGGATTGGACCCGGGGCCTTGTGTTTGCATGCTTTGCAAATGCTGTACCTCTCTCTGAGCTGCACCCTCAGTCCACTTTTTACTTTTTTGAGACAAGGTCTTGCTCAATTACACAGACAACCTCTGGTCTTGAATTTGTGATCCTCCTGCCTTTGCCTCCTGAACTGTTGGGATTACGGGCGTCTGCCCCACATTCAGCACCTTTTTTATTTTTTATTTTGAGACATGGTCTCTCTAAGATACACAGGCTGCCTGTGGGCTCGAACTTGAGATCCTCTTGCCTCAGCCTCCCAAACTGCTGAGATTATAGGGGTGCACTACCGCCTCCAGCTTAGACACTTCCTTTTTACAGAGGAGGAAACAGGCTCAGAGAGGTCAGGTGATTTGCCTGTTTCCACAACTTCCAAAAGGCAAAGGAGTCAGACCCAGTATGCCTGCTCTTTGACTTCATGCTCAGAACCATCCCCAGCAGCCCTATTCACATAAAAATATAAAACCTTTTTGAGTTGGCTGGCCTCTTGGCTCTGAGAGGAAGAAGAGAATGGAAAAGAGATGGAAGTTTCAAGCATCATCATCATCATCATCAGATGCTCAGACCACAGAGATTTCTGTGACTCAAGGGGGTACATGGGACACACACGGCAAGCCAACCATACTCACAGCGCAACCACCCCTTTTACTTGCTTTGTGGTTTGTCCTGCTCACCTTGACAGAGAAGATATTTGCAGTGTGCCCCGTGTGCATGGAGAGCAGCTTCTTGTGGTGCAGTGGGTCCCACACAATTGTGTGCTGGTCATCGGAACCAGAGGCTAGCAAGCTGTGGGCAGAGTCAGGGGCTGTGACCTTTCCTCAAGTTTCTAGGTCCCCTTCCCCCTCCCATATCCCCAGGTGATAAGGAGTGGGGCCACAAAGAACTGGAAGAAGAGTAGGTGTCATAGAATTCAAGGTTATCCTGTAAATATCACCAGATTCTCTTCTATTTTGTTCTAAGAGTTTTCCATTATTCTTGAACACACTGGCTTATTATAAAAACATGGTTGGGATGGTTATCCAACCTTCCATTAACCTGGGATTAACAGTTTAACTGTGTTGGCAGTTATGGGCCAAGCAGAGAACAGCAGTCTCTTTTCACATGGATCTACTATTTTCTTTAGATGTACTGAGAGGAAGAAACCTTTTCTCCTAACCCCCTCACCTCCTTCTCCAGCACCTTCTAGATCATACTTACTCTCCTTTCTCATTCCACTCCAGACAGTTGACACATCCTGAGTGACCCTGGGGGAGAAAACAGAATGGGACAAGAAGATATCTGGTTAGAGGTTTACCTGGGGAGCTCAACACCAAGAAGTGGGACTGAATAGGTAAATTGGCATCTTTATCTTCAGTATTTGCCAGGGACATGTGAGGGGCCAGAATTGATTAAATTCTTACATCTTACAATACATAAAACACTTCCATGGTTACTTGACACTGGGTACCTCTGAGTTATAAAGGGCAGGTTTCATTGATCCCATTTTGCAGAAGAATAAACTTAAGTTCAGACAGTAGTAAGTATAAGAAGGAAGATTCAAAAAAATTTCTGATTCTACCACTAGAAGGAATATGTGAACAGTCCCTTCAAGGGACAAGCCCCTCAGACACAGAAAATGTGCTCAGTGGCACATCTGACCCAAGGACAGCCAAATAACAATAACAATAACAAATAATCTTTCATTCATTCAGCATATGTTTATCAAGTACTTACTATACACCAGGTACTTTTCAGATGCTAGGGTAGACCAGTACACAAAACAAAGCCCCTGCTCTTCTGAAACTTACTTTAAGAAGGTAGAAAAGAATAAGGTACGGTGGTGTACACCAGTAATCCCAGTGACTTGGGAGGTGGCATTGGGAAGATTGTGAATAGGAGGCCAGAAGCGGCCTGTAGAACTTAGAAAGAAAATGACTCATTTTTTTTTTTTTTCCTTTTGAGACAGGGTCTTGCTAAATTATGTAGACTGCCTCTGGTCTCAAACTTGTGGTCTCTTGCCTCCGCCTCCTGAGTCATTGGAATTATAGGCGTGCGCCACCATGTCTGGCTGACTCAATATTTTTTTTTTTTTTTTTTTTTGGTACTGGGGGTTGAACCCAGGGCCTCATGCCTGCATGCTTTGCAAGTGCTAGACCACTGAGCTGCGCCCCCAGTCCATTTTTTTTTCTTTTTTTACTTTTTGAGACAAGGTCTTGCTAAATTACAGACTGCCTCTGGTCTCGAACTTGTGATCCTCCCGCCTCCGCCTCCTGAGCCACTGTGATTACAGGTGTGTGCCACCCTTCCCAACTCAAAAATTTTTTTAAAACATCCTTTAATTAAAAAAAAAAAGAAAAAAGAAAAAAAAGAAGGTAGAGACAGCCTGGTAGAGCAAGGTAAATTAGGCTTGAGTTTTGATCTTGGGGATTTAAACAGAAGCATTGAGGCAGTTAAGAGTAAATGTTGAAGTTGAAAGCATACAGAGAGGAATCATGGCAAAGCTAGGAAATTCACAAATTAGCAGAAGATATGGAGAAGCAGACACAAGTCTTATGTTGTAGAAGAGAGTAAGTAAGTCGATTTTCATACATACTTTCTGTTCCTTCACCTTCCCTCTTTCCTAACAGCACCTTGATTTACATTTAATTATTATCTTCTTGCCCCAAACCAGACTGTGTGTTTTAGGCAGCACATATCTATTGTTCTTATCATAGTGTTGGATTCAGGAATTTAGGGCTAATCCAAATAGGATATGGCACTCACTTGGCCACAGGAATTGGTTCAGAAATGAACTTGTGACCCCAATCAGATGCAAGGGGGAACAGGTGCTGGGAGCTTCTTGAAAAGGGGTTACTTCTGGAAAAGGAGGTACTTCCTTTAAGATGCCTTCCCTGTGCTATGAATGTGAGAGGGAGGCACAGCCTTCCTGTGGGCTTCTACTGTCGTATTGCATCACGGCTCTGTGTTGATGTGGTTGTTTTCTTCCGCCAGACTGAATCCTGAGAAAGCAGGCTCTGTAGATTACATTGACTGCGTCTCTCTAAAGCCAGGCATGATGCCTGGAAGGTATTTGATGCCTAACTGACCAAAATGAACCCATTGGGACTAGTGGGAAGAACAGAGATATAGACAAGTCTAATTCCCCAACTGTTAGTCAGAAAAGGCTGTTCTTCTGCCTTATCCTTCCCTCTTCCCCCTGTAAAGCGTCTCATCTGGATTGAAACTCATTTCATCCCAGGTTCCCCGCTTGTACACATAACTGACACATTCTCTGCTCAAACCTGCCAGGTCACTTGCTGATCTGAGAGCTGTTGCTTTCCTACATACTAGGTTGAAATCCCACAAATATCTCCAGTTACTCCTGGGTCAGAACCATTTCTGTTCCTAGTCCTCTCATTTTCCCACCAGGTTATAAATTACTTGTACCTGGGCTGGGAGTCACAGCTTTACCCTGGAATCTCCCAGAGCACCAAGCTCCTTAAATGACTGCCACTTACTGAGGCCTGAGTTGTGCACTTTGGGGTAGGAAGAATAGTGGCCCCTACAGATGTCCTGTCCTAATTCTCTGAAACCAGTGAATCTGTTACTTTAGGTGGCAAAGGGGATCATGCAGACGCTATCAAAGAAAAGGAACTTTAGATGGGGAGATTATCCTGGATTATTCAGGTAGGGTCCAATTTGATCTTATTGGTTCTTTCCTGGCTGCAGAGATCTAGACAGATGGAACTGTGAAAGGAGCTGGACCCGCTGTTGCCGGCCTTGAAGACAGAGGGAAGGTCCAGGAGCCAAAAAAATGCAGCAGACTCTAGAAACTGGGGATAAAAAGAAAACTGATTCTATTTCTACAGCCTCCTGAAGGAATACAGCTCTGCCAATACCTTGATTTTAGTCCAGTGAGACCTGTGTCAGATTTCTGATCTATAGAAGTATAAGATAATAAACTTCTATTGTTTCAAGCCACTAACTTTGTGGTAATTTTAATGACAACAATAGGAAACTAATATACCAGTTTATATCCATTACTTCATTTAAGAGAGGTATCATTACTGATTTCAGGAAGAAGAAAAATAATGATCAGAGAGGTTAGGCAGCCTGAACAAGGTGGCACAGCTAACAGGATGCAGGATTTAACTTAAGAGTTCAGACTCTCAGTACTATCTGAGAAATGCACTAACGCTTCCAGAATGACTCTATGTGTCCTCAAATTAGTAACTTGTCCCACGTGCAGAAAACAGAGGATAAATACATTTGATTCATTTTTTCCCTTTATTGTTAAATGTTGGTGGGGTATAGAGTACTACAGCATTTGCTTTTCCCATTATGCAATTATTATATCACTTTTCGGTTAGCTTTTCATCAATTTACAAAGTTTGTGAAGGCTGGACAGGGAATAAGTGAGACAGGAGAAGAACTGATGCTTTTGAATTACGGTATTGGAGAAAAATATTGAATACACCATGGACTGCCAAAAGAACCAACAGATCTGTCCTAGAAGAAGTGCAACCAGAGTGCTCCCTGGAAGCAAGGATGGCTAAATTGTGTCTTACATATTTTGGACATGTCATAAGGAGGGACCAATCCCTGGAGAAGGACACATATTTGGGAGAGTGGCAGGTCAGTGAAAAAAAGGAAGACACTCTACTAGATGCATTAACACAGTGTCTGCAACAATGGGCTTAAGCATAAAAAAGATCATGTGCATGGCACAATGTTGGGTAGTGTTTCACTCTGTTGTACACAGGGTTACTATGAGCCAGACCTGACTTGATGGCACCTAGTAGCAGCAGCAGCAGGTAGAGCACACATTGTGGAACCTACTTTACAGGAAATAGAATATTTAAGAAGAGTTACTTGGCTGATGTGGTTATAGGTCCACAATGTATATTCATGTTTAGGGATACAGTACAAGAAAATGTGCTTATATCATATCTGAGATAAAGTGGTTATAAGAAGGTGAGAAAAAACCTCAAGGACTCAAGAGGAGGGATATTTAGAGATGGAAATGTTTCTACTTAAGGTTAGCCTTGAGCTGGGCACCACAGCACACACCTGTAATCCCAGCAACTCAAGAAGCTGGGTTAGGAGAATCACCAGTTCAAGGCAGAGGCAACTTGACAAATTAGCAAGACTCTGTCTCAAAATAAAAAAGGGCTAGGGGTGCAGCTCAGTGGCAGAGTATTTGCCTATCATACGTGAGGCCCTTGGTTGAAACCCTAAGTATTGAGGGGGAAAAAAGAAGCAAATAAATAAATAAATAAATAAAAGTAGTGAGGCTTGCATACCAGGAAACTGGAGGAAACAGGAAGCATTCAGCCAAAGAACCTGTGATAAAAGCTTCATATTGTGGGGGTGAATACAAGCAATGGAAAATGACATACATGTAGGGAAGTAAAATGAAACCCATTAATTTGTATGCTAACTAAAAATTACATTTGAAAAATCTCTACCTTTCCCTTCAACCTAGTCTTTGCTCCCCATTTCATTTTATTAAATATTGATTATAATCATATTTATTATAAATCCCTAGAATAAGCTAGGTAACATGGTGTACAGGAGGAGGTAGGGAAGGGGAGGTAGGGAAAAGCAATTTTTTTTTTTTTTTGGGTAGTGCTGGGGAGCTGAGTCCAGGGCCTCATGCATATTTTGCAAGCAATCTACTACTGAGCTGCACCTCTGCCCCTTATTATTTTTTAACTTGAGATAGGGCCTTGCTAAGTTATGCAGGCTACCTCTGGTCTTGAACTTGGGATCCTCCTGCCTCTCCTTCCTGAGTTGCTGAGATTATAGGTGTGCATGATTGCACCTGGCAGGAGAAGTATTATATCACTAGCATTGGTTAGAACTATAGATGCATACTGATGCTAAAAGGAAGTGGACTTTTGGTTGATGTTACTGCTGCTTCTAAATTCCTTATAGACTATGTTCCCTCTTATAGCCTGTATTACTGTCTCACCTTGTTATGACAAAGCCAGGTAGAACACTAGCTATTTATAAATATGATCTCATTCTCACTCCTTTTCCATAGGTAAGACCAAGTCTTGGAGATATTAAATAACTTACCCTAGGTCACACACATTGTAAACACCAGAACCCAGGTGAATATAACTCCCAAGAATTTCTCTGGCTGTGCAAGACTACCTCAAGTGTTACCTTTATTACTGCCTGTATTAAAAAGATGTCTCATTGCTACCATCACCTTAGAGATGTGATGCTACCATCAGAATTTCTTGTAAGTTAAGCTTATATCTACCCTACGACCCAGCCATTCTATCCTAGGTATTTACTTAAGAGAAATGAAAATATTTTTTCATATGAAGATTGGTATGAGAATATTTACAGGTTTTTTTTTTTTTTTGGTTGTACTGGGGGTTGAAACCAGGGCCTCATGCCTGCATGCTTTGCAAGTGCTGGACCACTGAGCTACACCCCAAACCCATTTTTTTCTTTTTAACTTTTGTGAGACAGGGTCTCGCTGAGTTACACAGACTGCCTTTGGTCTTGAACTTAGATCCTCCTGCCTCTGCCTCCTCAGCCGCTGGGATTACAGGCATGTGTCACCACGCCTGGCAGCTGCTTTATATTTTAAAGCCCCAAACTAGAAACAACCCAAAAGGTCATCAACAAGACAATAAGGTTAAGCAAACTATGGTATATCCATAGAGTAGGATAATATTCAATGACAAAAAAGAACAAACAAGCAACAACGTGGATGAAACTAAAAAAAAATTCTGTTAAGCAAAAGAAGACAGGCACAAAAGAATATGTATTATAGAATTCAATTTATATGAAGTATAAGAACAGGCAAAAGTAGTTCATGGAAAGAGAAGCCAGGAAGTGATTCCTTTGAGGTAGGGGGTTGGCTGGAAAGGGGTACCATGGGAATGTTCTAGGCTAATGCAAATATTTTCCATGTTATTGTGGGTAGAAGTCACACAGTTGACAGGGTCTCACTATGTAGTCCAGGCTGGCCTCAAACTTATGATTCTCCTGTTTCAGCCTCCCAAATTCTGGGATTATAGGCATGTGCCACCACACCTGGCTCTTGAGCTTGGCTTTTAACTATGGTATCACACTACCTCTGTAAAAATTCGGAACTGTCTCTCTTAAAACTAAAATGCTTGCTATGTGCCAACATTGTATTGGGCTCAAGGGGACATGACTGAACCAGACAGACATCTGTCCTCACATAGCTGGTGAGGTTTTGTTTTCTCCCTATTGCCTCCAAACTGTAGTATTAGCTTTCCCCCACTGTTATTATGGTCTCATAAACATCACTACAAATGGCTATAGAGTATTACTCCATGTTTACTCTTCTCTCCCTTAGTGTTGTACATTTAGGTTAGCTCTCCCAGGTGTCAAGAAAAGGAGCAATTTAAAATATATTTCAGCTGGTTGAGTGTTGCATGCTTGTAATCCCAGCTACTTGGAAGGCTGAAGGAGGATCATGAGTTCAAGGCCAGTTTAGGCACTACTGCAACACCTCTTCTCAAAGGAAAAATTTATATCTATCTACCTCTCTCTCTCTCTCTCTCTCTCTCTCTCTATCTATCTATCTTTCAACTTCTGTATGTTTTAGCTAAAAATCTAAGTATTCATAAGTATAGAGGGGCAAGGTAACAACTATAATTCACAATAGAAAGTTTTTCCTTATAGTGAGACTACATCTGCTGAACATCTTTGCAAGATCTCTTTCCTTACCCAACCGCTGACCATTTATTGAGCATGCATAGGCTATTATGGTAAATGAGATAGGTAACTCTAATGGGGGTGTGAAAAAATACAAGTCAATCACATGAGTTCAGATATTGGTAAGTGCTATGAAAAATACAAAACATGGTGGTGGGACATGCTTTAGATGTTCTGTAGTGGTCATGGAAAGCCTCTCTGAGGAAGTGCTATTTGAGAAGACATCTGAATACTGAGAAGGAGCAATTTACACAAAAAACTGAAGGAAAAAGCATTCCAGGTATAAAGCAGAACCAGCACAAAGGCAGGAATAAGCTTGGTATGCTGTAGAAACAGAATGAAGGCCAGTGCAGCTAGAGCTGAGTAATGAAGGAAATGGAAGAAGACGAATATGATGGGTTCCGGGAGGTACACAGAGACCAGAATCTAAGGTAGTGTTATAGGCCATGACAAGAAGCTTTAAGAGGTCAGGAACTGTGTTGGACTTATTCATTGCTATATTCATTTCTATATTCAGTTCAAAGTCTGGAACATTCTGGCATGTACTAGGCACTCAGTAATTGCTTGAATAAAGAATGAAGTAATGACTAACTCCGACTTTGGTTTTCTAGTACTTCAAAGTATGAGTTTACTCCATTATTTAAAGTAAGGGTTGATAACTTTTTCTGTAAAGGGCCAGATAACAGATATTTTAGGCTGTAGATGCCATATGGTCTCTGTCTGAAGTACTCAATTCTGCTGTTGAATCACACTAAAGCAGACAGACAATACATAAATGAATGAGTGTGGCTGTGTTCCAATAAAACTTTATTTAAAAAACAGGTGGCAGTAGATTTGAAACTCATAAGGAAATGCAAAGGGCCTAGAACAGCCAAACAATCTTGAAAAAGAACAAAACTGGAAGATTCACACTTCCTAATTTCATAACTTGCTAGAAAGTGGTTCTGGCATAGGGACAGACATTTAGATCAATGGAATAGAGTTTAGAGTTCATAAATAAATTCATAAATTTGTGTTTGATTTCTGGTAAGATATGAAGAATAGTGAAAGAATAGTCTTTTCATCAAATGGTGCTGGGACAACTGGATCTCCACATGCAAAAGAATGAAGTTGGAATTCTTCCTTGCACAATCTATAAAAACTAGTTCAAGCTGGGTGTGGTGGCATATGCCTATAATCCCAGCATTCTGGAGGCTAAGGCAAGAGGATCACAAGTTCAAGGCCAGGCTGGGCCACATAGCGAGTCCCAGGCAGGGCTCCACACAGCACGACCCTGTCCCCTACTTCCAAATTAATTCAAAATGGATCAAAGACCTACATAAAATATCTAAAACAATAACAGAAAACACAGGTATGTATCTTCATGACTTTGAGTTAGCAATGGTTTCTTAGACACAGTTCCAAAAGTATAAGTGTCGAAAGAAAAAAAAAGAAATTTGATATCATTAAATTGAAAACTTGTGAATTAAAAGCACTATCAAGAAAGTGAACAGCTAGCTGAGTGTGGTGGTAGCGCATTCCTGTAATCCCAGCACTCAGGATGCAGAAACAGAAGATCTTGAGAGGACACAAAAAAGAAAAAAGAAAAAAAAAAAAAAAAAAAAAAAAAAAAAAAAAAAAAAAAAAAAAAAAAAAAAAAAAAAAAAAAAAAAAAAAAAAAAAAAAAAAAAAAAAAAAAAAAAAAAAAAAAAAAAGAATGAAAGTGAAAAGGTAACATAGAACAAGAACAAGAAATTTCAAATCTTTCTCTATCTATCTCACACACACACACACAAACATATAAGGATTTCTTACAACTCAACAATAGCTGAGTGTGGTGGTGCACTCCTGTAGTCCCAGCTACTCAGGAGCTGAGATGGGAAGACTCAGGCTTGAGCCCGAGAGTTCAAGGCCAGCCTGGGCAACATAGTGACACCCCACCTTAAAAGGAAAACAAACCAAAACAACCCAAACAAATCCACAAAATAACTCAACAATAAAAAGACATTAGAAAATGGACAAAGGTGGAGAAAGTTATCTTAAGTGAATGAACAGAAGCCCCAAAAGAGAAATACCACATGTTATCACTCATATGTGGGAGCTAAATCAAACTTAAAAGAAGGAAAAAATCCTATACATAAATTGAAACATAATAAAAAGCTCATGTAAACTCAGCAGAGAAGGGACAATTTAAGGAGCAGAAAGGAGGGAGGGATCTAGCAAAAGGAAGCAATGATGGGAGAAGACAGGAGGGGGAGGAGGAGGAGAACCAAGGAGGAGCAAGGAATGACAGAGAGGGTGACCTCAAAGTAAACAGTCCACCTTTAATAGTTCGGGAAATAATTATAATAATACCAACAATACCAAAGGATGGCAATAATGCAAACGGGCTAGATTATTCATGTAATACTGCTGACAAATGTGAAAAGATACATCATTATAGAAAAAACTCTACACTTAAAACATAATTGGGATGCACAGATATAGAAAAATATTCTCACAAAAAGACATGCAAGTAGAAAGGAGGCCATTGGGGTGGTGGGAGATGGGGGAGAAGGGGCACAAGAGGGTCAGGGGGAAGTTATGTGTACAATGTACAATGGAACACCTATATGGAAATGTCAAAATGAAATACATGTCAGAATGAAACACATTAAGTTGTACATTAAAAATTTCCAATTAAAAAAAAAAAAAGAAAATGGACAAAGGAGGTGGATGTAGTGGCTCACACCTGTAATCACAGCAACTCAGGAGGTGGATGCAGGAAGATTGTAGATTTGAGGTCAGAGGCAGCCTGTGTAATTTAGAAAGACCCTGTCTCAAGATAAAAAATAAAAAACGGGCTGGGGGTGCAGCCCACTGGTAGAGTACTTGCAAAGTTATGTGCGAGGCCCTGGGTTCAGCCCCCAAGTACCGCAACAAAGAAAAAAGAAAACAAAATGGACGAAGGATCTGAATAGACACTTCACCAAAGAAAATATACAAATTATAGCCAGTAAGCACATGCAAATATGCTCGACATCATTGTTCTTTAGGGAAATGAAAATCAAAACTACAAGGAGATACCACCCTGATACCCACTAGGAGAGCTGTAATAAAAAAGACGGATATTAAGAATGTTGGTGAGGATGTAGAAAAATTGGAATCAATATACATTTCTGTTGGAAATGTAAAATGGTGGTGCCACATTAGAAAACAGTTTAGCAGTTCCTCAAAAAGTTAAATGCTGAATTACTATTTTATCCAGTAATTCCATTCTTAGATACCTACTTAAGAGAACTGAAAATACACACACACACACAAACACTTGCACATGAATGTTCAAAGCAGCATTCTTATTATTTTTGCGGTACTTGAGGGCTGAACCCAGGGCCTCATCCATACTTTGCAAGTGCTTTGCCACTGGGCTGCACCCCCCAGCCCATTTTTATTTATTTGTTTGTTTATTTATTTAATTAATTTATTTTTATTTTGAGTCAGGGTCTTTCTAAGCTACACAGACTGCCTCTGGCTTCGAACTCATGATCCTCCCGTTTCCACTTTCCAAGTTGCTAGGATTACAGACATGCACCACCATCCTCAGCTCATAGTAGCATTATTCATACTACTCAACAAGTAGAAACAACCCAAATGCCTGTCAACCAATGAATGGATAGACAAAATGTAGTACGTGTATAAAATGGAATGTTATTTTGCCATAAAAAGGAATGTAGTACTGATTCATGTTACAACATGGATGATCTTTGAAGATGTTATGCTGAGTGAAAAAGACCAGTGTCATGGTTTGAATATAAAATGTCCCCTAACAGTCATGTGCCATTGTTAGTCCCTTGCTGGTGGCACTGTCTGTGGAGGCTATGGAAAATGCAGAGGGCAGGATCTAACTTTGTGGAAGTGGCTCCCTATGGGTGGTCCTTTGGAGATTTTTGCTTGGAATGCACAGCCTAGGTGTCTCTCTCTGCCTCCTGCCCCATGATGATACAGGTCATCTGCCACAGAACAGGCTGTCCAGATGTCCATCCTGCCATAATGCCTTGCTGCCATCATGGACTAATCCTCTAACTGTGAGCTCCCAATAAACCTTTTCCTTGATATGTTTGTGTTAGTTTTTCTGCTACAGCAACAACCGCCAACTAATACAGCCAGACGTACAGAAAAGCCACAAACTGTATGACTCTATTTATATAAAATATCAAGAAGCAGAAAATTCTTAGTGACAGAAAATAGATTAGTGGTTGCTGGGATGGGATCAGGGAATGAGAGATGAGAAATGACTACTAATGATGAAACTTCTGGAGTTCGATAGCACTGATGGTTGTACAACTTTGTGAATATACTTATAAACCACTGAATTAAGCCAAATGAGGTGCACATGCCTGTAATCCCAGTGACTTGGGAGCTGGAGGCAGGAAGCTTGCATGTTCAAGGCCAGAGGCAGCCTGTGTAACTTAGTGAGACCCTGTCTCAAAAAATAAAAAAGGGGCTGGAGGTGCAATTCAGTGGTAGAGCACTTGCGAAGCATGCACAAGGCCCCCTAGTACTGGGGGAAAAAAAAAGGAAAGAAAGAAAGACCCACTTAATTGTACACTTAAGTAAAACACAAAATACAAATAAAATAAAATACAATATAAACAAACAGGTGCCAGTGTGGCTTTGGCCCATGTTATAATTTTCTAACCCTTGACTTAAAGGGCAAGTCCTTGAAACCTCACAAAATCATATTTGCTACTTTTTCATTGAATGTAATTATTTAATGCTCTTGTTATCTAATTATTTCTCTAAAATGATATTGTAAAAAAACCCCCAACACTCTGACAAGTCTCTGTTAGAATCAGGTTAACCTATGCCTATGAAGCTGTTTTGCTCTACCAATTCAATTCAAAAAGCAAAATAATGTAGTTTGATATGACTTCCATAAATTCATAATTTGACTTTATGCTCAAAGTATACAAGAATCAAAATGGAAATAAAAGGCAATCAGACCAGATTGTGAAGGTAAGATATATAGTTGACCCCCGTATCTGTGGGTTCCACATCTGTGGAGTTAAGCAGCCACAGATCAAAAATATAATTAGGACTAAACATGTACAGACTTTCTTCTTATCATTATCCCTGAAACAATACAGTATACCAACTATGTACATAGTATTTCCACTTTATTAGGCATTCTAAACAACCTAGAAATGATGTAAAGTTATTTGGGAGGATGTATTTTGGTCATATGCAAATACCATACTCTTATATAAGAGACTTCAGCATCTGAAGATTTTTGTATTCATGGGAAGTCCTAGAAAAATTCTCCAAGGATACCAATAGATGTCTGTATAATATATGCAACTTGTTTAAGGATAATATTAAGAAAACTAATAACTCAAAGGGCTGGGATTTAGCTCAGTTGGTAGAGCACTGCGCTGCAGTCTCTGAGGTCCCGAGTTCGATTCCCAGCACCGCAAAAATGGGAGAAGGGCCTGGCAATCCACTCCCAAGGCAATCCTGAAATAATCAGCCATTGAAAACCCTATGAGGGTCGCTATGAGTCGGATACCGACTCGAGGGCACCTAACAACAACAACAATAATAATGCAAGAGAAGAGATCCACCATGCCATGAACTATTTATTAAACCCTTTTAAAAAGCACACACCTGGTTGAGGTGGGAAGAATATGAACTCTGGGGTCAGAGAGTTCTGATAAAAAACTTACTAATCTTTTTTTTTTCTTTCTATTTTCTTTTTTTTTTCCCCAGTACTTGGAGGTTGAACCCAAGGCCTTGCCCATGCTAAGCAAGTGCTCTATCACTGAGCTACACCCTCAGTCTCTTTTTGACTTTTATTTTGAGACAGGGTCTCATTACGTTGTGCAAGCTACCTCTGGCCTTGACTTGTGATCCTTCTGCCTCAGCCTCCCGAATAGCTGGCATGTGCCATGGTGACTAGCAAATCTTAGTAATCTTATTTCCACCACTTATGTGACCTTACAAATGTTCAGCTTTACTCCGACTAGTAAATCAAAGTTCCTATCCTCCCTACCATGTGCCTAACCCTGTGCCAAGATATCCCACAGATAAGACAGACCAAAGTGTGATTACAACCTACAAGGTGAACATGGAAGATTCTGGTGATACTACCCAAAATGAAAGCAGGTCCTCCCTAAAAAGGTGAAGACTACATGCTGTAAGCTACAATCCCAGATATTTGGTTCATATCCAGGTATGACAATAAAGTTCACTGACACAACATGAATTGGCATGCATAATTATAAGGGAAGGTAGAAAGCTCAGCAATGATGTTGAAGGAAAAAGGAAAAGTGCATCAGTCTTTTATAGCAGAACAGTTTAGAACTGATCCTGATTAGTATTAAATGCTCTCATCTCAACCTCCCTTCTGGATTTCTTACTCAGTTGCTGCCACTATAACACTTCTGAACATTTTTTACTTTCCATTTCAGAACAATTTTAAATGTATAAAAAATTTCAAGAATAGTACAAGAACATCCATTATGATTTGAGTCTTAAATGCCCACCGGGGTTATGTGTTTGAATAGTTGATCCCCAACTAGTTAATGCTGTTAGTGCAGGCCATGGAAATTTGGGGAGGCAGGATATAGTTTTGTGAAAGTAGGTACCTGGGGGTAGGCCTTTGTTTTTTGAGACAGGTTCTCACTATGGAGCCCAAACTGCTCTTGAACTCATGATCCTCCTGCCTCAGCCTCCCAAGTGCTGGGATTACAGGCATGGGCCTGTAATGCACATGTGGGAAGTTTTTACCTGGACCCACAGTTCCAGTTGCTCTCTGCTCCTGATCTTCCAAGATGTGATATGAGGTTGTCTGTCACAAGCCCTGCTGCCTGCTGCCACCATGCCTGCCTGGCTGCCACACCATATGCCTGCCCTACCTCTATGGATGGAAATCCTCTAACTGTAAGCTCCCAAAAACTCTCTCCCCACTATAAATTTGTTTTAGTTGGTTTCTCTATCACAGAGATGTATTGACTGATTAACATATCTACTGTACTGTTAACACTGTCACACTTTCTTTTTATTGTTTCCTCCCATCTTTCTCTCTACACCTACACCTATACTGACATGAGCAAATGTTCTTTATTTTATTTTATTTTAATTTTTTTTGCGGTACTAGGGATTGAACCCAGGGTCTTGTGCTTGCATGCTTTGCAAATGCTGTACCACTGAGCTGCACCCTTAACCCATTTTTTTACTTTTTTGAGACAGGGTCTTGCCAAATTACACAGACTGCCTCTGGTCTTGAACTTGCAATCCTTCTGCCTCTGCCCCCTGAGTGGCTGGGATTACAGGCGTGCGCCACTGTGCCTGGCTAGTACTCTTTATTCCTAAACTGAGAATAACTTGTAGACTATAGGACCTTGTATATTTTTAAGAACATGATCATTCTTTTATTTACCTAGAGCTTATTTACCCAAAACAAGATATTTACCACTGATACAATACCAACTTCTAATAGGCAGTTCATATTCAAATTTCACCAACTTTCCCAATAATGTCCTTATGATTTTCCTGATCCAGGATCCAATCCAGAATCACACTTTCACTTAGCTGTCATTTTTCTGTTTGATCTCTTTTGATCTAAAATAATTCCTGAGCCATTCTTTGCTTTTGACACTTTTGAATAATCAGGTGTTCTGAATTAATGTCTCTCAGTTTAGATTTGTCTACTTCCTCATAATTTGATTTAGGTAATATGTTTTGACAGAAATAGTACTTCAATGATTTTGTGCTCTATTGCACAGTATCAGGTGGCATCTGATATCTATTTGTCCCAGATAAGGTGGTCATGCTTCTTCACTATGATGCTATTATTTTTCCCTTTGTTATCTGTGAGGAAATACTTTATATTTGGCAAATATCCTGTTCTCCATCAAATTTTCCTACAAAGGTTTCAGTCACCCATGGTTTATTTTTGCTTGAATCACTTTTTGGAGTGGTGGTTATAAAATGATGATTTTCTGCTGGGGGGTTGGCACATGCCTTAACCCCAGCACTTGGGAGGCTGAAGCAGGAGAATCATGAGTTTGAGGGCAGTGTGGGTTACATAATGAGAACCTGTCTCAAAAAATAAAAAGCAAAAAACCAGAAGACAAAAACAACTACTACTACTTTTTTTTTTTTTTTTTAATGGTACTGGGGGTTGACCCAGGGCCTTGCGCCTGCATGCTCTGCAAGTGCCGGACTACTGAGCTGCACCCTCAGTCCATTTTTTTAGTTTTTGAGACAGGGTCTCGCTAAATTACGCAGACTGCCTCTGGTCTCGAACTTGTGATCCTCCCACCTCCGCCTCCCAAGCCGCTGGGATTATAGGCGTGCGCCACTGCGCCCAGCCACTACTACTACTTTCTAAGTAGTTAGAAAATCACTACTTATTTATATCTTTTTCATTTTTTGCAGTACTAGGGGGTTGAACCCTGACCTTTGTGCATGCCATTGAGCTGTTCCCCAGCCCTTTTCATTTTTTATTTTGAGTTAGGAATCTAAGTTACACAGGGTATCTCTGGTTTTGAAGTCACCATCATGTTTCAGTCTCCCAAGTCACTGGGATTACAGGTGTGCACCATGGAGCCTAGTATCTATCATTTATATTAAATAATCCTACTAGAATGAAATGTCTCTCTCCATCAGTATAAATTCAAATTTTCTTTTATTCAATAGGTTTTAATTCATTACTGTCATAATTCATTCTGATGCTCAAATTATCCCATATTTGGCTGGCAGCACGCCCTGCAAGCTTGTTCATATGCACCTTTGCTTGGCTCCTATGTACTTTTTAACAATTTATATGTTTGTTTGTTCAAGATAGGGTCTGACTTTGTAGCTCAGGCTGGCCTCAAACTCTCTATGTAACCCAGGCTGGCATCAAACTTGAGATCCTCTTGCCTCAGCCTCCTGAATGCTAAGATTACAGGCATGTACCACCATACCCAGCTTTTGGTACATATCATTTTTCATGTATTTCTGTACTTTGTGGCATAAGATGTTATGTTCTCACTATGCACTTTCCCTATGCCAGCACAGGAATCAGTTATTTCTCTAAAGACTCCTTGCTCCATTTAATGGGGAATAGCATTTAGAAAACAGTAACTTATAACTGCTAAGGTATCACTGTTTCTGGGGCCTTTCAGTGGACAAAAGTTGGAGAAAAAATATAAATACACCTTTTTTTTTTTTTTTTTGAGACAGAGTATCACTGTGTAGCCCAGGCTGACCTCAAACTTGCTATGTAGACCAGGCTGGCATTGAACTAACAAATCCTCTTGCTCAGGCTCCCAAGGGCTGGGATTATAAGGCATCCACCTCCAACTCACAGTTCTTTCCCTTTCTCTATTGCATATTTGAATTTTTATTCTTCTGCAGCAAGAACCCTGGCTCCCAACAACATTGACTATATTTCTTCATTTCCTCAATCATACAACATACATAAAATGTGTACAGAATTGCTATTGAAATGCAAATAATAAATCTGTAATAGAGCTCAGGATTTTTTTGAAGTTTGTTTTGCTTTTACACTTAGAATATACTATAAGGGGCACATTATGGTAGCTCTGGGAGAAGGACCTGGCAGCCCACTCTTAAAAATTAATCAGCCATTGTAAACCTTATAAACAGCAGAGAAGCATTGACAGCAGAGGCAAGCATAGTATATTGCTGGGTAGTGTTTCCTCTGTTATACACAGGGTCACTATGAGTTGGACCTGACTCAATGGCACCTAACAACAACATAGTCAGAATACTGTTTTCAAAAATTACTTGAGTTAGTTGGTATCCCTCTTCTCATCTTTGTTGATTTAATCTTACTTTTTGAATATGTAAAATCTTAAGATGGTTTTAAAAGTCTCCACTGATACTCAAGTCAAACATAGCTGCCAGCCCCTATAAAACAAAAAACCGCTTATAATATACAATAGTACAGAGTAAGCACTTCCATTCCAAAAAGGAGGAATGGGATCACAGAAAAGAAAAAAAGATTGGTCCATAGCAAAATCAATAACCTGCTTGACAAATGAATTCTGTGGCTCCATGTCTGGTATCTGGTACACACATCATTATCTGGTATCTGCCATCATGTGGGGTCAAACAGGGTTGGAAGAATCTGCCCCCTAGCCCTTGGCATTTGCAGCACACATGGCTCCACTCATTACTGGTAACTTTCCTTGGCAGATACTTCTTGTTGCTGGTGTATCTAACATCCTTGGGTCTTCATTACTGCTTAGATTTCACTCTCAAAGCTTCACTCAACAGTCCTTCAGGGGCTTTCTACATGGGACTTAATTGTGGTACACATGGCCTGGCCTCACAGGCTGTCTTCTGGAACCTTGGTGGCAGCCTCTACAACCCCTTAACTCTTGTGTTCTTTATGCCTACAAAACCAGCACCATATGGATGATGCCAAGGTCTGCTGCCAGTGCAAGTGGTAGCTTTGCCCTTTTGAACCACAGCTGCAGCAATGGCCTCTGTGTGCCCAGGTGAAAAACCACTTCCCTAGGTGTCCCCTTTGCAACAGGGCATCCCAGAGGCATTTGCCTTTCAAACATTTTCTTTTCAAATGAAAGTGCTTTAAATGAGTTTGCTATTTCACACCCCGGGGACTTTGATGGGAGGGGCCTGGCCAACTCCTACTTTGCCCCCAGGGGATTTCTATTATCCCAGGAAAAAGGTCCACACTTTCCTTTACTTCATCTTACCTCTTTAAGAATTACAGCAAGTGAACCAGCCCTGTCTGCAGTAACCTTAGACAACATGTGTTTTTTTTACTCTTTAAACTGAACATTGTTTCAGATCAATCATTTTGTTCTGCCTTTTCTCTATTTTTTCATCATAAATATCACTAAGAGCAGCAAGTAACAACCAAGCCATGTCCCCTATATCTTGCTGCCCGTGTGATTTTTCCTCTGCCAAGTTAATTGGTCCACTACTTTTGAATTCAGCCTCTCTCAGGTAGTTAGGACATGGGCAAGCTACACACAAGCTCTTTGCTAGACTCGTAACATGAATAATGTCTAGTCTAGTTTCTAATAGTGCTCATCATTTTCCTCTGAAACCCTGTGACCTCCATCCACATTTCTATTTGAGGCAGGATTCTAGTCTTCCAAACACTAGAACTGCCCCTCAACCTCTGCTTACAACATTCCAGGGTTTCTCTTGCCTGCATCTCCAAACTCTTCTAAACTCCTCCTACAAACAAGTTCCAACAGCCTAAGAACCACAAGGTCAGGTTTCTGCACTGCAATGACCTCCCTGTCTCATAATAATTTTCTGTTTTAGTCAGCTGGTGCATCATTAGGTAGAGAAACCAACCCAAGCAAATTTACATTAGGAAATAATTACTGGGGGCTCACGTTTAGAGGAACACAGTCCATAATGGCAGCAGGGCAGGTGTGGCAGTGTCAGGCACCAGAGTTCATTGCATAGAACCTCACATCATGCTGGATCAGGAACAGCAGAGAGAGCAAAGGGAACTGGGGTTGTGGGTAAAAACCTCCAAAGGTCCATCCCCAGTGACCTGCTTCCACAAAACTAGATCCCACCTCCCAAAGTTCCATAACTTCCCAGGACAGTGCCACTAGCAGGGGACCAAATGTTCAAACACATGATGTTTGGGGGACATTTAGATTCAAATAATGACATCCACCATGTACTTATACTTACAAAAAAAATGTAGAAACATACATTAATTCTTATTCTCCACCCTTTGTTGCACCAAAATTGGCAGATATTAATGTGGCCCTTAAACATACAGAATAACAATCAACTTCATTCATAAATGTAACTTACTCTTAGACATGACTTTTTTATACTGAGATATCATTTTCACAAGTCAGAATAAGGAAAATAAGGCAAAAGCTTAACCACGTGGTCCACTGGTGAACTGTGGAGAAATAGGCATTCTCATGCATTGCTGGTGGCAAATCAAGTAGTGCAACTCCCATGTGGGAAATTTGGCAATATTTAACAAAACTGCACATTTACCATATCACCAGCATGTCTACTTTTTTTGTTTTTTTTTTTACCCTAGAGATTACATCTCCAGCAATACTAAAATACAAATGTTCAAGGTTCATCATGGTATTGTAATTACAAACTATTAGAAACAAGTCTAAGTGGCCACACATAGGAAATTCATTGAATAAATCATGGCACATCTACACAACAGCATAAAAATAAAGAACTCTATGAACTGGCATGGGATGATTTCCAAGATATGTTGGTAAGTGGAAAAAGCCAAGTACAAGAGAATATCTATATCTATATTTACATCTGTATATGTTTTACCTACAGCCATACCATCCTGGCTTCTGATCTCATCAGATCTTAGAAACTAGGCAGGGTCAGGTCTGGTTAGTATTTGGATGGGAGACTGCCTGGGATCACAAGGTGCTATAGGCTTGGGAGGAGCACCTGGCAATCCACTACCAAAAATAATGAGCCATTGAAAATCCTATGGATGGCAGAGAAACACTGACAATAGCACGTGGCACAGTGTTGAGGAATGTTTTGTCTGTTGTATATAGGCTGAGGGAACAGCATGAGAGTGATGCAAGAGAGAATAGTAGGTACTCAGTTCAAGAAAACAAACAGCAAAAGAGTACTAGCAGAAGAGGGATGAGTCAGGTATGACTTGATGGCACCTAACAACAACAATAAAATATATGCTCCAGTGATTCTTTATCTGAAAAAAGACCTCCAAGTCCTGTCAGTCAACCCCTCTCTACTCATATGTCTTTATTGCTTTCCCCATCCAGTAAGAATCTGTGATACAGATCCAAACACACTTAATGCATGCCTATAGTGCCAGCTACTAAGGGAAAGAGGAGGGGGGAATCACTTGAGCCCAGTAGAGACCAGCCTGGGAACTACAAAGAGACCCTGTATCAAAAAAAACCTTTTTTCTATGATTCATTACCATAATTTCTCTTGCAATATTCACCTAATGAAACACTTGCCCTAGATGATCTCCTTGCCTTCCTGTATCTTCAACTTTCTCTTTCTCTACTGATTCTTTCCTTTTGATACGAAATGTTGTTCTTGTTGTTGTTAGGTGCCCTTGAGTCAGATCGGACTTATAGTGACCCTCATAGGGTTTTCAATGTCTGATTGTTTTTCAAGATTGCTTCAGGAGTGGATTGCCACATCCTTCTCCTGACTAAACATGTAAACATGTTCAGGTTTCTCTAATCTAAAAAAGTCCTTCTTTGATGCCACATCCACAACTAGCTAACTTCTCACATTCAATCACCAATAGCTCTCTTAAATGTTTCAAGTCCACTGACTTCTCTCCATCCAAATTACCACTCTTTTAGTCCAGGTAACCCATCACCTCTTCTTGAGCCACCGCCATAGGCTCTTACGTGGTTCTGGCTCTCTCCAGTTTGATCTCCTACATCTTTTTTAAAAATTTGAAGCCAAGATTAATTTTTCATTTTTTATTATTATTATTATTATTATTATTATTATTATTATTGGCTCTTGCAAGTTGAAACCAGGGCCTCACATATGTTTTGCAAGTGCTGCACCCTCACCCTATTTTTTAATTTTTAACTCTTTGGAGACAGGATCTCACTAAGTTACACTGACTGCCTCTTACCTCAAACTCACGACCGTTCTGCTTCAGCCTCTTGAGTCACTGAGACTATAAGTATGTGCCATTGAACCTGGCTAAGATTAATTTTTTAAAGCATAACTTTGGTCATGTTGTTCCCATGCTATAAGCCCTTGAATGGCTCTCCAGTTCTTGAAATAGAGTCCACAGTCTTCAATATAGATTACAGCATCCTTTATTATGCACATCCCACACACTTACTTCTTCAGCATCATCTGTCATCCCTCTTCTGCTAGTACTCTTTTGCTATTTGTTCTCTTGAACTGAGTACCTACTATTCTCCCTTGCATCACTCTCATGCTGTTCCCTCAGCCTAGAACATCCTTTCTCTCTTGATCTTCCCCTATCTAGTTAGCTCCTCCCATTCATCTTTCTGATGTCAACCAAGACTATATTTTTCTCAGGTTGGAAGCTGAATTGAGATCTTTCGGGCTTACTATATTGCATTTGTCTATGAAATGTCTCAGAATAATAATGGTCCCATTGGAGTTTGGGAGAAAACAAATACTTTTTCTTTTCTTTTATGGGAGGAGGGGCAGGGCGGGAGGAGATTTAACCTAGGACCTTGCACATAATTTGCAAGTGCTCTGCCACTGGGCTGTATCCCCAGCCTGTTTTTTATTTTTTATCTTGAGTCAGGGTCTCATCAAGTTATAGAAGCGGTCTCTGGCCTTGAACTTGTGATCCTCCTGCCTCTGCCTCCTGAGTTGCAGGGATTAAAGATGTGCCCAGCTGAAAACAAATATTTCTTAAGCATGTTTGCTATCAGAGTGAGGGAGCATGTACATTGGTACAAACTCCATGGAAAGTGATTTTGGTAAAATTTATCAAAATCATGGTTGCACATATCCTCTGACTGAATAATTCCACCAAGGTATTTATCCTATAGAAATACATCCACATGTGCCAAGTGATGTTGCAAGGAAGAATACTGTATATACAAAAGACTGGAATTAATCTATATATCCATCAGCAGGGGTAGTTTAATAAGTTTTGGTACCGTCATATAACAGAAGACTCTGAACCCATGAAAGAATTAGAAATATCTTCATGTACTGATATGGTAAAATCATGAAGGTATATTTTTACATCCAAAAAGATATAGAACAGTAAATATGTTAGACTAACAATTATGAGAAAAGGTGAGATTTAATTCTCAAGATTTCTCTGAAAAGATAGTAAAACTGATTATAACAGTTGCTTCTAAGTAAATGAATTAGATAGCTGGGAAAGATTGGGAAGGCAACAACCTTTTAAACTTTATGAATTACAACTATGTGAAGGCTGATGTACTGAAAAATAAATCAGGAGGTTACTGATGTAGCTTAGTGGTAGAGCACTTGCTTAGCACTGCTATAAAAAAATGTAAATGATGAAAGGAAAGGAGCCAAGCATGGTAGCACATGCTCCAAAACCCAGCACTTAGGAAACCAAGGTAAGAAGATTGCATATTCGAGGCCAGCTTGGACTACATAGCAAGACATTGTCGAAAAAGGAAAAGAAAGGAAAGGAGAGGAGAGGAGAGGAAAGGAGAGGAAGGAAAGGAAAGGGTAGGGCATAAGTGTCAGGAGTCAGGTTAAAGTAGAAAATATTTAAGAGGTATTGTTCATTTCATCCATCCAAATCTCTAGACCACTGATGTCCTCTCCATTCACATATAATAAATAGCTTTGGATCATGGTTTAGTTTTCAAAATCTTAAGTAGTGTAATTTGAGGGTACTAAAGGGTAATTGCCTGCAGCTGTAGCCCTGTGGCATCCGATCCTGTCAGATCTCGGAAGCTAAGCAGGGTCGGGCTGGTTAGTACCTGAGTGGGAGACTGCCTGGGAACACCAGAAGCTGTAGGCTTGGGAGAAGGACCTGGCAACCCTGTCCCAAAAATCAATCTGCCATTGAAAACCCTATGAACAGCAGAGAAGCACTGACAATAGTGTTTCCCCTGTTGTACAGAGGGTCGCTATGAGTCGGATACCGACTTGACAGCTCCTAAAAACAACAAAAACTAAAAATTACTAATAAAAGGTTTTAATAAAGGAAATTAACTTAGAAAAGTAGGATTTCCAGGATTTTGAAGAACTAGTAGGATGAATACACTAAAAGGAATATCTAAGAAATAAAATCTGGACTGAGGTGTAGCTTAGTGGTAGAGCATTTGGCTATCATGCACAGGGCCTTGGCTTTGATACTCTACATGAGAAAGGAAGGAAAGAGGGAAGGGAAGGAGGGAAGAGAAGGGAAGGAATGAAAGAATGATGGGTGGATATTTAAGAAACAAAATAATCTGAGGTAATTTAGATGCTTTTAAACAGGCAGCTCTGTGAGTACAAATTCTGCCAATATATAGGAACAGGAACAAACACCAGACTAGCTAAGCTCTGGGTTTTAATGGGACAGAAAATGTAAACATAAAGTAAAAAAATTCAAAGTGAGGTCGAATGACTAAACTGAAGTTTAGGAATAGCATGGTTTAATAGGGATTAAGGTTAAGATGCCTGCAACCATAGTACCATGGCTTCTGATCCTGTCAGATCTTGGAAGCTAAGCAGGGAGGGGCCCGATTAGTATTTGGATGGGAGACTGCCTGTGAACATCACGTGCTATAGGCTTTGGAGGAGGACCCGGCAATCCACTACCAAAAAATAATCAGCCATTGAAAATTCTATGGATAGCAGAGAAACACTAATGATAGTGTTTCATCTATCCACGCAACAGCACATAACAACAACAACAACAACAAGGTTAAGATAACTTTGTGGGGCAGAGGATCATGAATTTAAGCCCAGCCTGGCTACAGTGTTAAATCCTGTTTCAAAAAAAAACCAATAAAACAAAATCAATAAAACAAACTAAAAAGCAAAGATAACTCGAATATAGAAAATAAAAAACCCAATCAAACCAATAGTAATTTTATTGAGCATCTACTAAATGTTCATTATTATGTCATAGAGTTCTCTTTTAGTTTTCTTTTGCATTTTCAAGAACATACAAAGTAGAAAATTGAGAAATATATGAAAAATGTTTTGTCCAGACTGCAGAAGAAAATATCATAATAACCATAAAAAGGCAGGAGATTTACTATTGGTTTTTCCTCTTTCCCATTCTCACTCCCAACTCTTCACTTCCTTCTTCCTTCCTTTTTTATGCTTTCCTCTTTCTTTCTTGTGGTACTTGGGGGTTGAACCCAGGGCCTCACACATACTTTGTAAGTGCTCTACCAGTGGGCTGCATTCCCAGCTCATTTGTAATTTTTATATTTTGAGACAGGGTATTGCTAAATTATGCAGGCTGCCTCTGGCTTTGATCCTTCAATCCTCCTGCTTCTGCCCTGCCGCCCAAGTTGCTAGGCTTACAGGCGTAAGTCACTGCATGGGCTTTATTTATTTATTTATTTTTTCTCATTTTTAAGAAAGGGTCTTAGTATATAGCCCAGGCTGGCTTCATAGTCACAATCCTCTTGCCTTGGCTTCTCAGTTGGCCCAGTCCTATTGTTGTTTTTTGAGAAATGGAGTCTTGCTATGTTGCCAAGTATGGCCCCAGGCACTGGGTTCAAGCAGTCTTCTGCCTCACTCTCATGAGTAGCTGGGATTAGAAGCATCTGCCACTGCCCTTGGCTTAATTACCACTTGTTGTTACATACCATCGAGTCGGTCCGACTCATAACGATTCTATGTACAACAGAATGAAACACTCCCAACACTGCACCATGCCCAGCACTGTTGTCAGTGCTTCTCTGCTATTCATAGGGTTTTTAATGGTGGATATTTTAGGAGTGGGTTGCCAGGTCCTTCTCCCTAGCTTGCAGTATCTAGTATTCCCAGGCGATCTCTCATCCAAGCACTAACCAGGCTGACCCTGTTTGGCTTCCAAGATCAGGTGGGATCGGATGCCAGGGTGCTATGGCTGTAGACTCACCACTTCTTAGAGATACCAGACTTCACCCCTTCTTAGAGATACCAAAGACCAACCACAATTAAATAACATGGGTTCTATAAAAGTGACAATGCTGGGAAATAAACAAGGGAAGGAAGTAACTGTAGAGTTATAAAAAGTTAGATATCATTAAATCAGCATCTTGGGAGTGGCATTTTAGGAAACTTTACACAAGCTTTCTATAAATAATAATAGCTAATGTTTGAGTTGTAAAATGCTACAGACTTTCACAATAAGTTGAGCATTATGCTAAATTAATTTATTTACTGCTCCTCATACACTCAAGAGACATTGTTTTATAGATGAGGATATGGGCTTTAAAAGTTGTAGGACTTACCAAGGTCAGGTGGCTGATGGTAGTATTTTAATTACTATTTGAGAGTCAGGTATCTACTCAAACTCTAAGCTAGTAAAGAAGAAAACATGATAGTATTTGAGAGTTGTTGTTGTTAGGTGCCATCGAGTCGGTATCCAACTCATAGCGACCCTCATAGGGTTTTCAATGGCTGACTGTTTCGGGATTGCCTTGGGAATGGATTGCCAGGCCCTTCTCCCATTTTTGCGGTGCTGGGAATTGAACACGGGACTTCAGAGACTAGACTTCAGGGACCTCAGAGACTGCAGCGCAGCACTCTACCAACTGGGCTAAATGCTAGCCCCAGTATTTGAGAGTAGGATTGTAAAAATCAATACATTTAACCTTTCCTGCTTCTTGGCTTCCATGCTACCCTGTTTTCCTCAGGTTGTACCATCTCAATGACTATTTTCTCTGTCTTCTGTGGGTAGAGGAAGAGGAGAAACAGATCATCTCTAAATATTAAAATATCTTAGTTCTTGGTCCTGGGCCTTCATCTTTTCATTTAGTTCCTCATCAGGGAGCATTATCCAGTCTTGGACTCCATGGATCTACAGACCAGTGTTTCTCACATGTTTTAGTCTCAGGACCCTTTTAACCATTACAAATTATTGAGGATCCCAAAAGGCTTTTGTTTATATAAATTATATCTAAATTTATCATCCCTTATGTGTCTATCAGTTTGCTGTACTGTGAGGGCTTGTGCGTTTCTAAAGGTGATGCTACCAGTATTACAGGTGGACAAGTTTCCGCTGAGCTTCCAGACTAAGAAAGACCAGGGAGTAGGACATGGGAGCCCACTCCTGAAATAATTAGCCATTGAAAACCCTATGAAAAGCAGTGAAACATCAGATATGGTGCTGGAAAATGAGCCCCCCATCTTGGAAGGCACTCAAAAAATGACTGGGGAAGAGTTGCCTCCTCAAAGTAGAGTCAACCTTAACGATGGGAATGGAGTAAAGCCCCAGGGACCTTGATTTGCTGATGTGGCACAACTCAAAAAGGGAGGAGCAATTGTAAGCATCCATTAATAATTGGAACATGGAATGTACGTAGTATGAATCTAGGAAAATTAGAAATCATCAAAAGGGAAACGCAGCACATAAACATTGACATTCTAGGGATCAGTGAACTAAAATGGACTGGCTCAGGCCATTCTGAATCAGATAATAATGTAGTCTACTATGCCAGAATGACAGATTAAAGAGAAATGGGGTTGTATTCACCATCAAAAAAGATATCAAGATCTGTCTTGAAGTACATGCTGTCAGTGGTAGAATAATACCTACACACCTACAAGGAAGGCCAGTTAATATGACTACTATTCAAATTCATACACCCACCACGAAGGTACAAATGAAGATAGGGAAGAATTTTACTAGCTTCTGCAATCTGAAATAAATAAATCAAACATGCAGTTCAGGATGTACCAATAATTACTGATGACTGGAATGAAAAGGTTAGAAAGAAGAAGGCTCAGTGGCTGGAAAATATGGCCTTGGTGGCAGAAACAATGATGGAGATCGCATGAGAGAATTTTGTGCAACCAATGACCTTTTCATTTCAAATACATTTTTCACTAACATGAATGGCAATTATACACATGGACTTCACCAGATGGAACATACAGGAAACAAAAGTGACTATATTTGTGGAAAAAGAGATGAAAAAGCTCAATATCAAATGTCAGAACAAGACCCAGTGCTGATTGTGGATCAGACCGTCAATCACTCATATGCAGATTCAAACAGAAACTGAACAAAATTAGAACAACTGTATAACAACCAAGGTATGACTTTGAGTATATCCCACCGAGTTCAGAGACCACCTCAAGCACAGGTTTGATGCGTTAGACACTAATAATCAAAGACAAGATGAATTGGTCATGACATCAAAGACACCATTTATGAGGAAAGCAAAAAGTTACTAAAATGTCAGGGAAAAAAAGACCAATTTACATGTCAAAAGAGACTCTGAAACTTGCCCTTGAGTGTCGAGCAGCTTCAGGAAAAGGAAGACATGATGAAGTTAAAGAACAAAACAGAAGATTTCAAAAGGCAACTTGAAAAGATAAAATCAAATATTACAATGACATGTGCAAAGAGCTGGAGACAGAAATCCAAAAGAGAAGAACAGGCTCTGTTTTTCTCAAGCTTAAGGAATTGAAGACAAAATCCAAGCCTTGAGTGGCAATAGTGAAGGATTCTATAGGGAAAATATTAAATGACACAGGAAACATCAAAAGAAGATGGAAGGAATACATAAGAGTTATTATGCCAAAAAGAATTGGTGGATGACCAACCATTTCAAGAGATTACAGATGATCAAGAATCAATAGTACTAAAAGGACAAAGTGGAAGCTGCCTTGAAGGAATTGGGAAAACACAAAGCTCTAAGAATTGATGGAATACCAACAGAGATGTTTCAACAAACAGATGCAGCACTGGAGGGGCTAACATGTTTATGCCCAGAGATTTGGAAAACAGCTACCTAGCCGACTGACTAGAAAAGATCCATATCTGTGCCTATTCCCAAGAAAGGGGATCCAACTAAACATGGAAACTATCAAATGATATCATTAATATCACGTGCAAGTAAAATTTTACTACAGGTCATTCAAAAGTGACTGTAGCAGTCTATAGACAGGCAACTGCCAGAAAATCAAGCCAGATTCAAAAGAGGGTGTGAAACCAGGGGCTTCATTGCTGATGTCAGATGGATATTGGCTGAAAGTAGAGAATACCAAAAAGATGTCTATGTTTTTTTTTTTTTTTTTTTTTTTTTTTGGTGGTACTGGGGGTTGATCCCGGGGCCTCACGCCTGCATGCTTTGCAAGTGCTGGACCACTGAGCTGCACCCCCAGCCCTTTTATTTTTTTTCCTTACTTCCTGAGACAGGGTCTCACTAAGTTACATAGACTTCCTCTAGTCTCGGATTTGCGATCCTCCTGTCTCCGCCTCCCAAGCCGCTGGGATTACAGACGTGCGCCACCACGCCCAGCTGTTGTCTATGTTTTATTGACTATGCAAAAGCATTTGACTATGGGGATCATAATAAATTATGGATAATACTGCAAGATTGGGAATACCAGAACACTTAATGGTACTCAATGAGGAATCTGTACATGGACCAGGAGGCTGTCATTTGAATAGAAGAAGGAAACACTGCCTTGTTTAGACTCAAAAAAGGTGTGCATCAGGGCTATGTTCTCTCACCATATCTCTTCAATCTCTATGCTAAGCAAATAGTCCAAGAAGGTGGATTTTATTAAGAATGTGGCACCATGATTGGTGGAAGACTCATTAACAACCTGCGTTATGCAAATGACTTAACTCTGCTTGAAGTGAGGAGGATTTGAAATATTTACCGATGAATATCAAAGAATGTAGTATTCAGTATGGACTGCACCTCAACATCAACCAAACAAAAACCCTAAAACTGACTAGTATGCAGCTTCATGATAAATGGAGAAAAGACTAAGGCTGTCTAAGATTTTGCCTTACTTGGTTCTATAATCAACATTCATGGTTAGAATCATTACTGTCTACATCAATAGTAAAAAATGGTAATATGAGTATGGGGATAGAGCACTTGCAAAGCATGTGTGAGGCCCTGTGTCAACCCCCCATTATTGAAAAAAGAAAAAAAAAAGTGATATGGTGATATGGAATTCTACAAACTTTTTCTAAGCACAAAGTAAGTAACATCTTCAAAATCTAAATTTCTGTGAGACCATGTCAATCACTAAACTGGATTCAGATTTAGCTGTCTAATAAAGAGAGAAAACCTTCAGTTATGACCTATAAAGGAAAACTTATCTATAGGCACAGGCTAGAAAACAGGCTATGTTTATAGGGTGCAAAGTGGATCTCTTACCTGTAGCTCTGCTTCCAGGCCCAGCCTCCGGATAAAGGGGTCAGTGACATGGTAGCGTCGTTCAAAGCTCAGGGCACCCCGCTCCTGGGGGACAGAAACAGATTCATAGTTTCAGTGATTCAATTTAATATGATTTATTATGCACCTTTTCTATATCGGGCCCTGTGTTGGGCATCACAGGAACCAGAAACGGTAACAAAGAATTGGCCCCCAGAATGTAGCACTACTCCTAGGCATGGGTTAGAGCATAAAGAAAAGCACATACAGTTGAGCAAATTGTATGGTTGAGTTACCAAAAAGTTAAAAATGAAAGAGAAATTGGAAGCAACAAATAGGAAACATTTCCAAATTTAGACTGGAAATGGTATCATTTTTAGGATATATACTGTGTTGTTGTTGTTGTTGTTGTTAGGTGCCATCGAGTCGGTATCCGACTCATAGCAACCCTCATAGGGTTTTCAATGGCTGATTGTTTCGGGATTGCCTTGGGAGTGGATTGCCAGGCCCTTCTCCCATTTTTGTGGTGCTGCGAATTGAACTCGGGACCTCAGAGACTGCAGCGCAGCGCTCTACCAACTGAGCTAAATCCCAGCCCATATACTGTGTGGGACACACACAAAAAAACCCCCAAAAATCCACTGATTCTGTACCTGTAAGAAATAGTCTCCATCCTTAAGGGCCACCCAATCTAATAATGATCCCACAAATGGATAAAACTAAAAGGATTCAGGGGAAAATACACAAAACATACGGACTAATGTGCACCAAGTACATGGCTCATGTAGAGACACACATCCAGTCCTTCTAGATGATGAGAGCTCAGCTTATGCAGAATGCTACACAATTTTAAAAAGTTTTGTAGTTAAAAAAATTTTTTTAGCACTTAATCTTTCCAAAGAACTTTCTCATGTTCATTCATATTTCATTCTCAAGATCAGTTTGTAGACAGGAAGACATTATCATTTAACAACAGAAAACTGAGGTACAGGGAAGTAAAATAACAAGTCTTACAGGTAGTTAATTGTTGTATAGTTAATTAGGGCAGTGAAATATGAACCTCCTGACTCCAGTGTAGGGTTCTTACCACAGAAGCACATTACGTCCATTCTACTAAACTTCTATGACTCCTTTTTTGTTGTTGTTGTTTTGTTTTGTCTTATTCTGTTTTGCTTGTTTGAGACAGGGTCTCAGTATGCAACCCAGGCTGGCCTCAAACTCAAGATCCTCCTGTCTTAGCCTCCCTGGTGCTGGGATTATAGGCTCTGTCGTTCCTTTATGGAGTGAGGGTTTCCCTGACAAAGCCTGGAGCTACTTCACTAACTGAACTTGACTACCTAGTCATTCATTCATCTCATCTCACAGGTATCACAGTGCCATCTACAGACAAAGAGCAGAGGACAGGTTTTAGTTTGGGAGAGCCTTGAAAAGAAGAAAGAGTCTAATCTACATTGGGGCTAACACATTGTCAGGTTCTATTATATATACAATTAATTCAGCAGCTACAGAAACGTGAAGAAGCTGTATTAACTCTTGGGTACCCACCAACACACAGAGGTACATGTATGTGCACAACACATTGATGGCTCCCCTCGCTCACCAGCCTATGTTAATCTCAGTAACCCAGACACAAGCACTTGAACAAAGGAGTCTCCACAAAGTCCATGTTATTGGATATAAGAAGATGGGGAGGGAAGAGAACGGGATTCCAATCCTGGGTCTGTCGCTAAGTAGCTATGTGACTCTCCACAAGTCATTGAGCTTAGACGTCAGTTTTTTCATTTATAACATGAACCTGTTGGGGAAAAAAGGACCTCATGCTGTGGTTCAGAGGTCTGGGCTGCTTACCTTGACCTGCCTACGGATGAGGTCTCTAGTTATGTTGACTTTTGCCATCTTCTCTTAATGAGTTCAACAGAAGGAAACTATAGAAGGATCTGCAGGGTCCTTGCACATTCCAGCCAAGCCCAGGTCCACAAGAGACATTTAATTACCTGGGGAAAAAAAACATCATCAAACATTGCGGAATGGAGTAAGGTGGCTACAGAGCCCTAATCCAACTCCTAAGACAGCCCACCTGCCCACTTAATGAACTGGCTACTTCCTGTGATTTATGGCATGTTCCATTGGCCCTGCTCCACAGTACTGAAAACCCCTAAATAGGTGAAGGGGTAAGGAGTACAGTGACTCAGAACCACATGAAGCATTGGAATAAACACTGAAGGAGTCATGTATGCATCAACAGAAAATGGGGGGTTGAACACACATATGAAGGAAGATGGTAGCATATCCCAAAAGAATATGGTACATAGCTAGACAGATGTCAAGTTTCCCTTGCTCAGTATGCATGTGTGGCAGCCCGTCTGAACTTTTAATTGTGCTTCAAAGCCTTGACTCTCAGCTTGGCTTGACCCTAAATCAAATCAGTATCACAGCCAGAGTGCTCAGTCCTCTCACAGATTCACAGAATCAGAGTCAAAGGCGGAGCTTCCAGATAGCTGAAGTCATTGAAGCTCCTGTAAGGTGGCAAGCCCTGTGAGGCAATGGAAGCTCCACACCTGTTTCCACATCATCTTTCTGCATATATCCCTCCACCTGTATCCTCTAAAATAAGCTGGTAACTTTCTTTTTTTTTTTTTTTTTTTTTTTTTTTTTTTTTTTTTTTTTTGCGGTACTGGGGGTTGGGTCCAGGACCTCATGCTTGCATCCTTTGCAAATGCTGTAGCATTGAGCTGCACACCCAGCCCATTTTTTTACCTTTTAAGACAGGGTCTCACTAAATTATGCAGACTGCCTCTGGTTTCAAACTTGCAATCCTCCTGCCTCCACCTCCCAAGTCACTGGGATTACAGGCGTGCACCACTGTACCAGGCGAAATTTTTTTTTCTTTTTTTAAAGAATGACATGAAAATGTAATGGTGACCATGCCCAAGATCTAACCAGATGAAGAAATGTCTCTTTAACATCCTGAAAGGTTGGCTCTTTAGTCTCAGTATCTCTTGAAACTATTCCTGTATTGTATGACTTTGGTTGGAAAGAACGAGTGATCTTACTCCTAAGGGTGTAGCAAAAGAAAATTCAAAATATATGAAAGTTCCATGCTTGAGTACAGTGGCACCTAGAATTTAACCACAGTCTGTTGTGGAACGGTGGTTGAAAGCCAATCAGTTTGAGAGAAGAGCATTTTTTTCCTTGAGAAATAATGCAAGCTGGGCACCGCAGCATATGTCTGTAATCCCAGCAACTCAGGAAGGTGGAACCAGGGAAGACCACAAGGTCAAGGCCAGAGGCAGCTTGTGCAATTTAGTGAGACCCTGTCTCAAGATAAAAATAAAACAAGCTGGGGGTGTAGCCCAATGGTAGAGCACTTGCAAAGTATCTGTGAGGCCCTAGGTTTAACCCCCAAGTTCTGGGGAAAAAAAAAAAATTCACACCTTCTTCTTCTGACCTGTGAGCAGTCTCCTTCCTTTCTTTTGGCCTTTAGCCACAAAAGGAAATTCTACATTTTAACATTATGTTATTAGAGGTTTTTTTTTTCCTTTAAAGCTAGACAAACAGTAAGACAAAACAACAACAACAACAACAAACAAAACAAAACAAACAAACAAACAAAACTTGCTGTCTATGCTGAGGTATGAGTTTGAGGCCAGAGGCAACCTGTGCAACTTAGTAAGACCCTGTACTGGGTGGCTGATCTAAGGGCCTCGTGCATACCTTCCAAGCGCTCTACCACTGAGCTACACCTCAAGTCCCTTTTTACATTTTTTATCTTGAGATAGAGTCTTGGTAAGTTTCAACAGGCTGCATTTGGCCTTGCACTTGAGATCCTCCTAGCTTTGCCTCCCAAGTTGTTGGGATTATGGGTGTGCACCACCTTGCCTGGCAAAGGAGCTTTTGAAATAGTCAAGAACTCAGATATGGAACAATATGAATGAAAGATCTGGAACTGACACAAGGAAGTTAGATATATGATTAAACACTAGAAAAGAACACATTAAGGGGATTTCTATTTCTGATGCAGTATGCAAAGTAGATACTGTTCAGTTCTGCTCAGAGGGAAAAAAAAGGCTGAAATTAATGACTTCAAGAATTTATAAATTGAGCCCGACACGGTGGTGCACACCTGTAATTCCAGCAACTCGACAAGCATAGGTAGGAGGATTATGAGTTCGAAGCTAGAGGCAGCCTGTACAACTTATTGAGACCCTGACTCAAAATAATAAAAAATGGGCTGCGGATGCATCCCAGGGATACACCACTTGCAAAGTATGTGTGATGCCCTGAATTCAAACTCCAAGACACCACCCCTCAAAAAAAAGAAAGAAAGAAAGGAAAGAAAGCTAGTTACTGGAAGCTGGGAATATGAAAAATATAAAAATACATAAATAAGACAGAGGAAAACATATGATGTAATGTTATAATAAAAATATGAGCTGCTATGCAGATGTTACACCTCTCAAAAAGTATTCTATTCCTGGGGTTCCAAAATGCTTAGCATGTCACCACTTAACTCTATTCTGTCTGCAAACATTTAACTTAGGCTAAGGGAGAATTTTCTTCTACAAGCATATCTCTGCTATTGTAAAGGGTGCTAATATGAAAATAATATTTGGGCCAGGTGTGGTGATACACTCCTATAATTTTAGCACTTGGGAAGATGATGCAGGAGGATCTTGAGTTTGAGGCCAGCCTGGACTACACAGCAAGACGTTGTCTCTAAAAAAAGACAAAGAAAATAATATTCAGTTAACACCTTGATTTCTTTCTTTTTTTTTTTTTTTTTTTTGCGGTCGTGAGGGTTGAACCCAGGGCCTCGTGCTTGCATGCTCTGCAAGTGCTGGACCACTGAGCTGCAGCCCCAGCCCATTTCTTTTTTTACTTTTTTTTGAGACAGGGTTTCGCTAAATTACGCAGATTGCCCCAGTCTCGAATTTGTGATCCTCCTGCCTCCGCCTCCCAAGCTGCTGGGATTACAGGCATGCGCCACCGCGCCTGGCTAACACCTTGATTTTAAGGAATTATTCTAGTCATTATACAAAGGTACCAGTAATAACAGCTTGAGGTTAGCAGTACTGGGGATTCCAAGTATTCTACCACTGAGCTACATTCTCAGCTCAAGATTACCTATTTGGAATCAAGGTCTTAATGGTAATATCCAAACATGAGGAACAATCCATTTCACATGTGCCATAGTCCTTGTCTGGATAATGTAATAGAAAGCGAACAGATTAAGTTAGGTACCTGGGTCTCAATTTCAGCCCCATCAATGTGCCAATCAGGCAAGTGACTTAACCTTTCTGAGTTTCAATTTCCACATTTGTAACATGAGGATGCAAATACATACTCCAATGGGTTGTTGTGAGGAATAAATTATAAGATATATGAAAGTATATAATGGAACCTGGATCATAGTAAATGTTCAACAGATGTTAGCCAAATGTAAATTTTACTAAAACCTAGTAAAACTACTGTTGTACATGCTCACTAGTATGGGTTACAACATGTCTCCCTCATTTCCCTACCAGAGATGGAGCTGACACTAGGGATCACATTGTAGGATTGGGGATCAGAGGTGAGGGGCAGAACACAGAGAGTACAGTATCTTTATCACCTCTGTTGCTCTGAAGTGCATGATCAGAAGGAAAAATGTTGCTTTGTTAAAAACAAAGGAATTCCACCCAAAGATTTGTATAAGAACTTTATAATGGCATTGTTCAACAAGGTCAAAAGATTGAAAGAACTCAAATGGCCATCAACTGATGAATGGAAAAGCAAAATGTGTATATCCATAAAAGGGGATGTTATTCCATAAAAAGGAATAGAAAAGGGGATGGAGATATAACTTAGTGGTAGAGTGCAAGGCCCTAGTTTCTATCTCCAGCACCGCGCTCCCCCCCCACAACACACACAAAAGGTCATAATTGTATGCTGGGCATGGTGACGTGCCTGTAATCTCAGCTACCCAGAAGGATGAAGTGTAATGATCAAGAGTTTGAGGCCACTCTGGGCTACCTAGGAAGACTATCTCAAAAAAGGAATGAAGAAGCTGGACATGTTGGCAAATGCACTGTACTCTCAGTACTTGGGAGGATTAGACAGTGGGATTGAGTGTTTGAGGCCAGCCTGGGCTACACAGCATGACCCTGTCTCAAAAAAAAGAAAAGAAAAGAAAAAAGAGAAGAGAAAGAAATTAACATAGATGAACTTTGGAAACATCCTGAGTGTAAGAAGATTACAGACTGTAAAATTCCCTTAATATGAAGTGGTCAGAATTTGTAAATCTATAGAAATAGAAAATATTAATAGTGGTTTAGTGCTGGGGGGGATGGTAAGATAGAGGATAGCTGAAGGAGATGCCTTTTTTTAAAATTGAAGTGAAATTCACATAACATAAAAATAATCATTCTAAAGTATACAATTCATTGGTATTTAGAACATTCCATTGTTGCACAACCACCACCTCTAGCTAGTTCCAAAATATTTCCATCACCCTAAAAGAAAACCCCATATCCATTAGATAGTGCCAATGTCCTCACTCTCCAATAAGGGGCAACCACCATTTTGCTTTCTGTCTCTATGAAATTACTAGCGTTTTCATTATAGTATATGGCCTTTTGTGTCTGGTTTCTTTCACCTAGTGTAATGTTATTTGTGGTTTTTCCATGTTGTAATATCATTACTTTATTTCTTTTTTACGGAGGAGTCCTGTTTCTTTGTATTGATATATTACATTGCATACATCTGTTGGCTGTTAATGAATATTGCTGCTGTGGACATTTGTGAAAAGGTAAGTATCAGGCTAGGGATGTATGTCAGTGGTAAGGAACTGACCTAGCATTTGTGAGGTCCTTGGTTTGATTCGAAGTATGCCAAAAAGTAAAAAACAAAGGACCTCTTTATGAACCTGTTTTCAGTTTTATTGGGTATATACCCTGGAATGGACTTGCTAGGTCATAGGGTAAATCTATGTTTTTGAGGAATCATCAAGCTGTTTTCCTCAGTGGCTGCACAATTTTATATTCTCATCAGCAATGTATGAGGGTTCCAATTCTTGTACGTTCTCGCCTATTCTTATTTCCTACATTTTTTATTTTGCTTTTGCTTAGTTTGGGTGAGTGAGTATGTGTGAGAGAGAGTGTGTGTGTGTGTGTGTGTGTGTGTGTGTGTGTGTGTGTGTGTGTGTGTGTTTATGTAGTTTGCTGCTGCTGCTGTTGTTATTGTTGTTTGTTTGGTTTGGTTTCATTTTGTTTTTTAAGACCAGATCTCATTGTGTAGCCCAGGCTACGTAGAACTCAATCCTTGTGTCTCAGCCTTCTGAGTGCTGGGATTATAGGCATGTGCCACCATGCCTGGCTCAGATTATTTCTTTTTCATAGTCATCCTATAAGTATGATGTGGTATCATTACAACTATTGCTGTGGGGTTTCTTCCTGAGGTGATGAAAATGTTCTAAAAATTACTATGGTGATTTCTGCACATTATTTGTGAATACATTAAAAACCAGTGAATTGAGCCAAGCATGGTGGTGCCTGCCTATAATCTCAGCACTTAAAAGGGTAATGCAGGAAGATGAACACAAGTTCAAGGTTGCCCTGGTCTATACAGTGAGACCCTGACTCAAAACAACACCAAAGGTTTTTTAAAAAGCATTGTACACTTTAAATGGGTGAATTGTGTGGTGTGTGAATTACATCCCAATAAAGATGTCATCTAAAAATAAAAACAATAAAAATCAAAAGAACTACTGAGAGATGAAACAACATGGAAGAATCTCATAGATTTTGAGAGATAGGTGCCAGGCATTAAAAGGTATACCGAACATGATTTCATTTATATAAAATTCTAGAATAGGCAAAACTATAGTTAAAAACAAACAAAAAGCAAGCCAGGCATGGTGGCACATACCTATAATCCCAGTGATTTGGAAGGCAGACAGGATTGTGTAATTTAGGGAACCGTTGTCTCAAGATAAAAGATAAAAAATGGGTTGGAGGTGCAGCCCAGTGGTAAAGCACTTGAAAAGTATGTGTCTAGCCCTGGGTTCAACCTCCAAGTACTGCAAAAAACCAAACAGAACAATGCTGCCTATGGGCTTGGGACTGACAATGAAAAAATATCAGGTTCAAGGGCAGAGGTACCCTGCGCAACTCAGACTCTGTCTCAGAATAAAAAATATAAGAGAGGCTGCGGGTGCAGTTCGGACTGGGATTTAGCTCAGTTGGTAGAGCGCCGCTCTGCAGTCTCTGAGGTCCCGAGTTCGATTCCCAGCACCGCAAAAATGGGAGAAGGACGTGGCAATCCACTCCTAAGGCAATCCCAAAACAGCCAGCCAATAAAAACCCTATGAGGGTCGCAATGAGTCAGACACGACTTGACGGCACCTAACAACAACAACAAAGGTGCAGTTCAGTGGTAGAGCACTTAACTAGCATGCAGAAGGTCCTGGGTTCAAACTCCCAGTACTGGGAAGAAAAAAAACCAAACAAACCAAAAACCAAAAAAACCCTGCTAGCCTGGTGTGGTGTCACATACCTGTAATCCTAGCACTAGGGAGGCAGAGGCAGGAGAATCATGAATTTGAGGCCAGCCTGAGCTACAGAGCGAGACTCCATCTCAAAACAAACAAAGCAAAAAACTGCCAAAACATACACTTTAAAGGAGTAGATTTTATGATATGTAAATTATATTTCAATTACAAAGAAAGATAACCCCCAAGTCCTTTCTTTTCTCTACCTCAAAATCACAACTTAGAAAAAGAAAATTTAGCTCTTACTCTTTCCTTTGTTTGTCTCCTATCCTAAACTATGGTTTGAAGCTTATTTTACTTAAAAGATTAAAAGCATCCTGAGGGCCAACTCTTCATCGATTTACCTATTGATCCTCCTAGATCTTCCAGGAGTGGTGTGAGCTAAGTAGGGGCCAATAACTATTGCTGAAAGACAACAGCATGACTACCTTGCATATACACAATGTTTTATGCTACCAGTGTGCTTTTGTTCATGTTTTTAATTTGCTTCACAACAATCCTGTGAAGCCATGAAGCTATTATTATCCCCACTTAACAAGAGAGAACGGAAGCACAGCACTATATGGCACTAAAGAAGAAGGTACTAAGGTCTTGTGCACCATACCAGACTCTACTTTTAGCTGGCTGTAAGACCCTAAGAGAGGGGTCACTCTTTCTTCATCTGTAAAATGAGAGGTAGATTCAGATGAGTTACATGACCCTTTCCAATGATACTCCGTATGACTCTAAAGAAGACACTGCTATTTAGCAGGAGACAGAAGATGGAAGCTAAATCATCTGTATTCTCTTTCATCTGGATGTACTGCCTCCCACACCAAGGAGGTGCCCTCAGACAGGGTGACAACTGATACCCTTTCAACATTTTGAATTATGCAAAAGATGTATACAAGTTTCCTTTTGCCATAGTTGTAGTGATTCTTACTGGAGCAAAACTAAAGAAAAAAAGACCAATAAAGTGAGAATCCAGCAATAAAGTGAGAATCCAGCAGTACTTCCAATGCATAGAGTTCACTTGTTGTTGTTAGGGGTTGTGGAATCCTGTCCAACTCATAGCGAGCCTCATAAGGTTTTCAATGGCTGATTGTTTCGGGATTGCCTTGGGAGTAGATTGCCACATCCTTCTCCCACATAGAGGTCACTAGAGGTAGCAAAATATGAAGGGCTAAGCTGTGGAATCTAATAGACCTAAGGTTCGAATTCCAGCTCTGCCCCTATTTTCTGTGTGACTTAATGGTTCAAACCCTATTTCCTAGTCTGGTAATACTTACCTTTGCAGGGTGACCAGGAATGCTAGGCAAGCACCATACCACTGAGCCATATCCAAGCTCAATACCAAGTCTGACAAAGACTGTCTATTGAACATTCTCAACACTTTACAAGTGTTATCACAGGCTCTTCATAACAATCCCATGAGATGGATATTATTATTACCCTCATTTTACAGATGCAGGATCGGAAACACAGAAAAGTTAATTTGCCAAAGTCACACAGTTATTAAATGGAAAGTCGACCTAGATAGTTTGACACCATATACCCCAGGCCACTGACCACTAAAAGATAATTACTATTACTATCTTTTATCAGACATGTCTAAGCAGTCTTACCTACAAGAAACTTTCTCACGAGAAACTTTCTCATTCCTTAGTGTTAAGCAGTCAAAACTCACCTTGGCTGAGGGTGTAGTCAGTGGTAGACAGCCTGTCTTAGCATGCCTAAGGCCTTGGGTTCAAACTCCAGCATCAAAGGACAAAACAAAGTCCCCTTGACTCTGCTGACCTCAAACACAAGTGCCACTTCAACTAGGCATGGTGGTGCATGCCTATAATCCTAGTACTCAGAAAGTTGAGGCAGGAGGATCATAAGTTTGAGGCCAGCCAGAGCTATGTAATGAGAGACTGTCTCCAACAAACAAAACAAAAAACTGGAGTGGCATTGTGGCATTTCAGGGTCACAGACTAAGTTAGCACAACAGTTTCTGGGAAAGGTGAGGCCTGTGGGGCAGGTACATCAGCAAAACATGATTAGAAACATTCTTTTCCATCTTTGAGGCTCATGGGTCATGTGATCTTACATGGGACTGACTGAAGCTTTCTCTATGAAGTCCATAGTAACAAATACTTTCTTTTTGGGAGACTTTTTGGCGAGGCATGGTGGCACATACCTATATATGTCCTCTGTCTAAATGAGCTCTGTAGAGCCATTTGAGTTTGTGAACCCTTTCCCTCAATGTTTTTAGAACTTTATTTTGCAGTGATTACAATTAGTTTACCTGTCTTCTCCCAAGCCCACAATTACCAAAAGGTAGTGGAAGAGAACAGAGAGAGAAAATGGAGCACATTTTGATAATGCTGGCCTCTCTTACTATGTAGGAACATCTACAATTTTGTTTTTTTTAGTATTGAGGGTTGAACCCAGGTCCTCTCACATGCTAGGCAAGTGTTCTACATTGAGCTGCATCCCCAGCTCCTTTTTTAGTTTTTGAGACAGTCTTGTTAATTTGCATAGGCTGCCTCTGGCCTTGAACTTGAGATCCTCCTACCTCAGCCTTCTGAATTGCTGGGATTGCAAGCATGCACAGTCACACCTACCTCACAATCTTGAATTTTGCCTTTAACTTGCATCTTTCCAAATCCTGCCACAATTCAAAATACCTCTCTGAGGGAAGTTAGCAAAATTTCATTCTCCAACTCCACTAAAGGCCAAGGAAAACTAGACTGATCAATTTGGAAATGCTTCCTTTCTAATTCTAACTCAGTTGCAGTTGTGCTACATCCACATGTGTGACTCCAGAGGGAACGAGGTAAACCATCAGCATCCAAATAAACTAGCACCAGTTAAAGGAGTTTCCTGGACAGGATTGCCGGGCTCCCATTCTGAGAAAAGCCCCCTAAAAGGTTTGAGGATAAGCAGTTTTATTCTTTCTGAAAATGGAATCTGGGGTTATGAGTAAGGACAAAAGATTATCAAGGTCCCGATCCTAACACTGCCCTAAGAGTCCCCTGGATAGCTCCCTGGGAAAGGTCTTATCCTGCTCCCCACCCCCACCACAAGAAAATGGGGTTAATACCTCCCCAGATGGCTACAGGGAGGATTAAGGGTCATTATTCTTGGCATCCAGCTCTGGCACAGCTAGCAGTTTTGTCCTTGTTCACCCTAAAAGAAGCTATTGAATATAAAAATGCAAAGTGACCCTTGAATTTGACTTTAATGAAATGGCTGAGAATATTCTTTTGCATTGGGTCTCTGACCCACTGGCTGCATCCTCCCTTTATTCAGGCTTCAAGTTTTTAGGTATTAGTCACTAATGCCACAAAGCCCTTTGAGGAGTCTGCAGGTATTACTAATACCACATGGAATGAGTTCCAGACCTCTTAGGGTTTCAGTCAGACCTGAATTCACCCTGGGAAGCCAATAAAGTGATACTCCTGAAGCCCTGACTCTTGAGGAAAATCAGAAATATCCAGTAAAATGCATATATTATGTCATTTGGTCCTCATCAACCCACTGTAAGGTGGGTACCATCATTAGCCTCATTTTACAGAGGAGGGAACTCATCTATAGCTCAGATAGGACCTGTGATTTAGCTTAAGTCACATAGCTAACAAGGGGCAGGCATGGGTTCAAATAGCATCCCTAACCCTACTAGCTGTGTAACTTCAGTATATTTCTTAACTTTCTAGAGACTTGTTGCTGTTGTTATTAGGTGCTGTTGAGTCGTGTCCGACTCATAGCAACTCTCATAGGGTTTTCAATGGCTGATTATTTCTGGATTGCCTTGTGAGTGGACTGCCATATCCTTCTCCCATTTTTTCAGTGCTGGGAATTGTACCTGACACCTCAGAGACTGCACAGTGGCGCTCTACCAACTGAGCTATAAATCCCAGCCCTTCCAGAAACTTAGTTTCTTCATTTAGGGATAATGATCATTCTGACCTTACAGAGGATTTGAGGATTAAGTGAGATACTGTATGTAGATAAAGTGTTTAGTAAGTCTCCAATATAAAGCAGGAAACCAATACGTGTCAGTTTTTTACAGATCAAAATGATGGAAACTGGGCATGGTGGCGTATGCCTGTAATCCCAGCTATTCAGGAGTCTGAGGTAGGTTTGCAAGTTTGAGGCCTGCCTAGGATACATTGTGAGTCTAAGGCTAGCCTTGACAACTCAGCCAGACTGTCTCAAAAATCAAAAAGGACAAGCTGGGCATGGTGGTGCTCTCCTATAATCTCAGCACTTGGGAGGCTAAGGATCAAATCAAGCTTGAGGCTAGCCTAGTCTACACAGTAAATTCTAGACCAGCCTGGGCTAACACAGCAAGACTCTGTCTTTAAAAAACAAACAAACAAACAAAAAAAAACTGGCGGGGGCTGTAACTCAGGGGTAGAGCACTTGCTGAACATATGCAAGGGCTAGGGTGCAGTGTTGAGGACTAAAAAATAAAACAACCCATGAAAAACCAAAACCCCAAAAGAAAACAATAAAAACAAAAAACAAACAAAACCCAAAAATCTCGCACAAAACAGAGTCTGATATTTGCACATAATGATAGAGTTTAAATTACTAAAAAAGCTCAACATGGTGGCATATGCCTGTAATCCCACTGATTTAGGAGGCAGAGGCAGAAAGATCAGGAGTATGAGGCCGGAGACAACCCATACAACTTAGTGAGACCCTGAACCAAAATAAAAATAAAAAATGAGCTAGCTGGTACAGCATAGTAGTAGAACACTTGTAAAGTATGTGAGGCACTGGGTTCAATCCTTAAGTATGGCAAAAACAAAAACAAAACAAAACCTGAAAGATTGGTTAGTGTAATTACCTACATAAATATGAACATCTCTGTCACATTCTTTTTTTTTTTTTTTTTTGCGGTATTGGGGGTTGAACCCAGGGCCTCGCGCCTGCATGCTCTGCAAGTGCTGGACCACTGAGTTGTACCTCAGCCCATTTTTTTTTACTTTTTGAGACAGGGTCTCGCTAAATTACGCAGACTGCCTCTGGTCTCAAACTTGCGATCCTCCCGCCTCCGCCTCCTGAGCCGCTGGGATTACAGGCGTGCACCACCACACCCAGCCTGTCACATTCTTGATAAGAAGTGGCAAAGCAAAATTGCCATGATGGTGTACACCTATAATCCCAGTGACTTCGGAGGCTGAGGCAGGAGGATCAGAAGTTCGAGGTGAAAGGCAGCCTGTGCTACTTACTGAAACTGTCTCAAAATAAAAAATAAAATAAAAGGGGGCTGGGAGTGCACTTGCCCAGCACATGCAAGGCCCTAGATTCAATCTCCTAGCACTGCCAAAAAGGAAAGGAATAAAAAAAAAAAAAGGAAGAAGTGGTAAAGTCTCTGCTTGAACACTTCCATCACTAGTAACTTACTCTCTTACAAGACAGTCTTTTTTATTAATTTTGTTGTTTTGAGACAGGGCCTTGCTATGTAGCCCAGACTGGCCTCAAACTCACAATCCTCCTTCCTCAGCCTCCTGAATGCTGGCATTACATGCATGAGCCATGGTACCTGGGTCAACTGAGTTTGGGAATTGAACCCAGGGCCTTATGTATGCTAAGCAAGCACTCTACCACTGAGCTACACCCTAGCCCTCCATTTTGTTTATAGAAAGTCATATTTTTTCCTATCAAACTAAAGTCTAGCCTCTTAAAATCTGCATCCTTAAATCCTTGTGTCACCCTCTAGAATCACAGAGAAAGTTTAGTTCCCTTTCCCCATTACTATTCTTAAAGTATTTGCAGATATGTATCACGTTCCCCTAGCTCCCAGCCTTAGTCTTCCCAGCTCTTACTCATGTGTCACAGTCCCCCACGCAGCTTGACAGCACAAAGCAGACAGGCCGAAGTTTGAATTCCAATCCTTCTTTTACTAGCTGTGTGAATTTAACCAAGTTTCTTCACCTCTCTAAATCTGTTTCTTGATCTGTATTATAGAAGAAATTATTCTTATTTCATAAGATAGTCATGAGGGATAAATTAGATTAAGAATACTACCTAGAGTGGGGCATGGTGGCTCACACCTGTGATCCCAGGGACTCAGGAGGTGAAGGCAGGAGAATCGCAAGTTCAAGGCCAAAGGCAGCCTGTGTAGTTTAGCAAGATCCTGTCTCAGAAAATAAAAAGTGTCCTGGGGGTGTGCAGCCCAGTGGTAGGGCTCCTGCAAATATGAGCAAGGCCCTGAGTTCAGCACCCTAGTACCACAAAAACAAACAAACAAACAAACAAACAAAAAAAGACTACTACCTAGTACCAAGCCCAACATACATCAGTCCCACTTAATGAACAGTCACTTTTTTAAGATATATGCTGACTGGTAAATATATCCCAAAGTAAGTTAGCCAGAATTAAACAACACCAAGGGACTGGTTTCTGATGCCAACTGCCAGGGCCTTGGTTTCTGAAGATATGACAGCTAAGAAGCAAGCACAACCCAAGGGTTCTGTAGGTCTACCATAGCAATTTGCTATGGTATCTCAAAGATGCAATGGAGAATATGGAAAGGTGAGAATGAAAGAAAGGAAATATGACAGGTCATTAAACTGGTGACCCAAAGAAAAGTATCACCATATTACATACTGCCTATGATTCTGAGACTTGGAACTGCATATGTGGCCTACATTCCCTAATTTAAAATAGAAGAAAACTAAACATAAGTAAGGAACCAAGTCACAATTTGTATCTCTCAGATTGGTCCCTCAACAGGTGTTCACAAGTGGGCTTCAAGATCCTCAGTTGTAGATGGACACAGTGATCCCAATGACCCAGGAAGCTGTGGCAGAACGATCACAAGTTCAAGGTCAGAGACAAACTGTACATCTTAGTGAGACTTTGCTCCCCCCCAAACAACAACAACAACAACAACAACAACAACAGCAACAGCAACAGCAACAACAAAGGAGAGCTGGGGGTGCAGCTCAGCGGCGGAACACTTGCCTAGCATGTGCAAGGCCCCAGGCTCAACTCTCCACTACTGAAAAACAAACAGACAAACAAAACACCACACTTCAGTTGTGCACATCTAGATTCTGAAGGCCAGGGATATGGAAACACCCTACAGAGGATGTTCAATGAGTCAGTCCTGAGTCCCTTCCAGTTAGAAAAACTATCCCTTGCTCTGCCTCCAATCTGCCATGAGGGGCTCTCAGCTAAGAGTTTGCCTCAAGTCTCCAAAAACTGTTCTTGTTTTGTTTTGTTTGCAATACTGTGGGGGTGAATCCATAGCCTCATACATGCTAGTAAGTGGTCTACCACTGAGCTGTACTCCTAGACTCTTAATTTTTTTTTTTTTTTGAGACAAGGTTTGGCTAAGTTATGCAGGCTGCCTCTGACCTCAAAATTGCAATCCTTGTGCCTTACCCTCCTAAATTGTTGGGATTATAGATGGGTGCCTTGGCATCCAGCTTCAGAATTGACTTTGAGTTCAAACTTTTGAACAATGTTGGAATTGTTAAGACTTTGGAGACTCTTGGAGATGGTCTGAATGCATTTTGCATTGACAGACAGCTATAAATCTTTAGGGGCCAGGGGTGGAATGTTATGGTTTGAGTATAAAATGTCCCCTACAGGTTCAAGTGTTGAATGCCTGGTTCCCAAATAGTGGCACTATTTTGGGAGGTGGTGGAAACTTTAAGAGGTGGAGCCTGGCTGGAGGAAGTAGGTCACTGGGGGTGTACCTTGAAGGTTACAACTGGTCCCCAGTGCCCTCCTCTCTGCTTCCTGTTCAACATGAGGTGAAAAACCTCCTTCACCACACCCACTCGTCTGTCATGATATCCTGCCCAAGAACATGGACCAGACTAACTACGGACTGAACCCCCTGAAATCATAGGCAAAATACATCTTTCCTCCTTAAAAAAATATTGTCACTTGCCGGTTGCAGTGGTGCACACCTCCCAGCGGCTTGGGAGGCAGAGGCATGAGGATCGTAAATTCGAGACCAGAGGCAGTCTGCGTAACTTAGTAAGACCCTGTCTCAAAAACTAAAAAAAAACGGGGGGGGGGCGGGGCTGGGGGTACAGCTCAGTGGTCCAGCACTTGCAAAGCATGCAAGCGCGAGGCCCCAAGTTCAAACCCCCGTACCGCAAGAAAAAAAAATCACTTGTATAATAACGCCAAAACTCAAAACTGGAAAACTATTGTTAACCCCACTATCATCATCATTACACATATTCTGTCACTCTGACTATAAGGGAAAGGGCTGCCACACAAAAATACAGTTTATTGCTCAATTATTCTACCCAGTTAATCCAAAAGTGTTGCTTCTACAAGTTGAGATGTGACTTGAACATACAGCTTGCAAACAGGTCAAAAGAGGAAAGAATTCAGACATTAAGGCAGTGTGATCACTAACTATGACAGAAAAGTTGTTTCCAGCCTGCCAATGAAACACAAAAGCCTACAAAAAGAAAAAAATCAATTGTTAAGCCTCAGATTCAACCTTGCTAGTTTCTCTCTGGTCTGTTTTAAAAAACTGGATATTATACTCAACATAAAAAAATTCACTTCCATCCCTAGAAAGATACAAGAATTACAAAGGAGCTGGGTGCAGTGGCACACGCCTGTAATCCCAGCAGCTTGGGAGGCGGAGGCAGGAGGACGGCAAGTTGGAGACCAGAGGCAGTCTGCATTAATTTAGTGAGACCCTGTCTCAAAAAGTAAAAAATCAGGCTGGAGGCAGCAGCAAAGTGGTCCAGCACTTGCAAAGCATGCAAACCCAAAGCCCTGGGTTCAACCCCCAGTACCCCTCCCCGCCCACACACAGAAGAATTACAAAGGAGAATAAGCCAGAACTCAAACCAGAAAGAGTCTTCAGTACAGTAGTTCGTTCACCATAGTGAACAGACACTGGCTACTTCAAGGACTCTAAACTACAGAAAAGCTTGGTGCAGACACTGGGCACACTTGTGGCCTACGTGGGGATTTCATAACATCCTTGAGTCAGAAGGTACCTTCAGAATAGTTTTCTTCTCAAAACTGTTTCAGGCTTTGTTTAGAAAGCAACACTCACCGGCCAGTTTATCCTGATCATCCACCCCATACTTGGAAGGAATGGGGAAGCTATAGCCACTCTGCTAGGCTTCTAAGCTCACAGACTTGCGAACACAACTTCAAAGTCGCTTTACCACCACCTCAAGAGGTTAAAGAAAATCAGAGAAGAACTTTACAGGAAACAGTCATATTAGGCTGTTGGACATTGTCATAAGTCCTCATACCTCTTCTCTAGAAATACCAGTAATACACCTGCAGGGGAGAGCAAACCAAAGGGCTCCAAGCAAATCCAATCACCCGCTGGCAAAGTGGCATCCCCCTGCAGCTTTCAGAAAGAAGGGACTCTGCTGGTTCAGTCTCTCTTCTATCTCCTCACTTCCTATTTACCACTTGAAGTGGGTACTGAGTACCCCAGTCCTAAGCAGAGGCCCTTTGTACCGGGCGCTACAGTAGCTGGGTGGAAACACCTTGGCAAAGTTCAGTTTGGTGCCACAACGGGCCACTGAAAGGATCTGCAGCTGGCAGAAGCCTGAAAACACACACACACTCACACACACACACACACACACGAGAGAGAGAGAGAGAGAGAGAGAGAGAGAGAGAGAGAGAGAGAGAGAGAGGCAGGCAAAGAGTACAGGTCTGGTCATTGCCCTCCCGTAACTTCCACCTGCCCCATTCTTCCTGAGACCTGCGCCAGATCAGATGCCAAAAACTCCGCAAAAAAGTCCCGTGATTGGACGACTTCCACCTCTTCCTCGGCAGAGCCGCCCGGGACTCCCACAATCTCCCCCCCGCACGTCCTGGCCAGCCCTCCCGCCCGCACCCCGGCCCCGGCCCCGGCCCCCTTTGCCCTCCGCCACAGCGAGGCCTGCCCGCTCCTGGGACACCCCGGGGCCCCGAGACGGACGGGCTCAGGCCCCCAGGCCGGCAGGGCTGGAGCTGGCCCAGAGCGGACGGCCCGTGTGCTGGGACTGAGTGAGCCAGTCCCCGCCTCGGTGCCTGCGGAGGCAGGGGGCGGCGGCGACCCATACCTGTCAGGTCTCTTCCCGGACCAGCAGCCGCGCAACTTCAGGAGCCCATGTCCGTCCGGGGGGCCCGGCCCCTCTCCCGGGAGTTGGGGCGCGGATCCCGGGAAGGGGGCTGGGGGCCCGGGCAGCTCTAGCCTCGTCCCATGCTCCCCGCCCGGCGCCTGGCCGGGGCCGGACAGCGCCTCCGCCCGCCCCTGCGCACCGCCTCACACCCGCGCTCACACACACTCACACTCCCTCGCGCGCTCTCACACACGCACTCCCCTCCCTCCTCCTCTGTTTATCTCCTCCAGCTGTCTGGGGACCCAGGAGAAGCCCAGCACTGCGCCTGCGCCACGCAGTCTCCGCGCCCGCCCCAAGCTTCACAGCTGGCGGCTACGCTACGGAGATAGCGCCCGACAGTTTCCAGAATAGCTAGCCGGGGCTTCAGCACCCCCCCCCCCCCCCACCGCGCCGGGTCAACGTCGGCGGCCGGCGGCGCCCACTAACCTGCTAGTGGGGGAGCCCCGCTTGGTCGCAGCCAATCCGCTTCGCCGCTCGAGGGACCGGCAGCCAGTGGATGGGCGGGAAAGCCAGGCTATGCCCTGAGGCATCCTGGGAGTCGTAGTTTTTCGCCGCCGAGGTGCTCCTGCAGAGCGTGCCCGCCCAGCCCGGTTGCTATTAGTTACCTGGACGCACCTCCCACCCCTCCATCACGTAAAATGGTCCCTCACATTGCTCCTGGGACCGCCCACACACAGTCGCCCATTGTCCCGAGAGCCCAACACAGCCTAAACCCTAAGAGCTCCAGACTTCCTCAGAGCCCCTGAATTAGGGACCCCTGAGGCCAGGGTCCAGGGCATCCCAGAACCAGCCTACAGTCTACTCCTTCCTGCTCTAGAGGGCTATTGAAGTATCACATTCCTGTCGTGCTCCTGTCTCTAGGGCCTCAAGGAAGAGGATAAAAGGGAATGATCCTACACTGAGTGGCCTGGAGAAAAATCGGCCACACTCTAGAAACCCGCAGGCTGACGACATACAAAGTCCACCTGAGACTCGTAGAGTCACTGGTGTCCTCACCTCTGAGAAAGGAAATTCCAGCTTTGTGGAACCTACAAGTCTGATGGAGACACCGTCCCCTCTAAGGAACTTAACAAGGTGACAGGGGAGGCACTGTGCCTAATTTATTAAGGCAGAGACTAGGAACCTCAAGTCAGAAAAGGAAAATCTGTCACTCATCTATACGGTGTCACTTGTCAGAAAATAATAATTCCCTTAGGCCAAGCCTGTTGTTGTTAGGTGCCTGAGTGGGATCCGACTCATAGCGACCTTGTGTACAACACGACGAAACAATCTCAGATTCTGTGCTAGGCACATGGTGTGTGTGCGCGTGTGTGTGTGTGTGTGTGTGTGTGTGTGTTTGTGTGTGTTGTGTTTAAGCCTATTGTTGCAGACACTGTGTCAATCGATCTAGTTGAGAGCCTTCCATTTTTTCGTTAACCTGCCACTGACCCAAACATGATATCCTTGTCCAGGGTTTGCTCCCTCCTGATAACATGTCCAAAATATGTAAGACACAGTCTAGACATACTAACTTCTAAGGATCATTCTGGTTGTACTTCTTCTAGGACGGATCTGTTGGTTTTTTTGGGAGTCCATGGTGTGTTCAATATTTGTCTCCAGTACCACAAATTGAAAGCATCAGTTCTTCTCCTGTCTCCCTTATTCACTGTTCACCCTTCACAAGCGTGTGATGCAGTTGAAAATACCATGGTGTGAATCAGGGGCATCTTAGCCTTCAATGTGTCATCTTTACTTTTCAACACGTTAAAAATGTCTTTTACAACAGCTTTTCCCAATGCAATGCGTCTTTCAATTTCTTGACTGCTGTTTCCATGTATGTTGACTGTAGAGCCAAGTAAAGCAAAATCTTGGATACCCTAATCTTTGCTACACTTATCATGAAGCTGTGTACTGATCCAGTTTTAAGGATTTTTGTTTTGCAAATGTTGAGGTGCAATCCAGACTGAAGGTTGTGTTCATTGATCTTCATCAGTAAATGTTTCAAATTGTCTCCACTTTCAGCAAGCAGAGTTATATCATCTGCATAACACAGGTTGTTAATGAGTCTTCCACAAATCATGATGTCACATCTATCTTCATAAAGCCCAGCTTCTTGGACTATTTGCTCATCATAGAGATTGAAAAGGTACTATGAAAGGACACAGCCCTGACGCACACCTTCTCTTACTTTAAATGAGGCACTGTTTCCTTGTTCTTTTCAAACGACTGCTTCCTGGTCCATGTACAGATTCCTCATAAGTACAATTAAGTGCTCTGGTATCCCCATTCTTCACGATTTTATCCATAATTTATTATGATCCATACAGTTAAATGCCTTTGCATAGTCAATAAAACATAAATAGACATCTTTCTGGTATTCTCTACTTCTCACTAATATCCATCTGACATCAGCAATGATGTCCCTTGTTCCATGCCCTCTTCTGACTCTGCCTTGATTTTCCAGCAGTACACTGTCTATGGACTGCTACAGTCACTTTTGAGTGATCTCTAGTACAATTTGGCTTGCATGTGAGATTAATAATATCCTTTGCTAATTTCCAACTTTGGTTGGATCCCCTTTCTTGGGAATGGGCACAAAAATGGATCTCTTCCAGTCAGTTGGTCAGGTAGCTGTTTTCCAAATCTCTTGCCATAAACAAGTTAGCACCTCCAGTGCTGCATCTGTTTGTTGAAATTTCTCTATTAATATTCCATCGATTCCTGGAGCCTTGCATTTCTCCAATTCCTTCAAGGCAGCTTCTACTTCATCCTTCAGTACCATTGGTTTCTGGTCATATGCAACCTCTTGAAATGGTTGGTCACCCACCAATTCTTTTTGGTAATTATGCCAAATTCTGTGTAGGAAGGAAGGCCGTGTATTGATGTTTCCTGAGTTGTTTAATATTTTCCCTACAGAATCCTTCAGTATTGTCACTTGAGGCTTGAATGTTTTCTTTAATTTCTTAAGCTTGAGAAAAACAGAGCGTATTATTCCCTTTTGGTTTTCTGTCTTCAGCTCTTTGCACATGTCATTGTAATATTTGATTTTGTCTTCTCAAGTTGCCCTTTGAAATCTTCTGTTTAGTTCTTTTATTTAGTCATACTTCCTTTTACTTTAGCTGCTGGACATTCAAGGACAAGTTTCAGAGTCTCATTTGACATCTATTTGGTCTTTTCTTTTTTCCTGACATTTTAATAGCCTTTTGTTTTCTTCATGAATGATGTCTGATGCCATGCCACAACTCATCTGGTCTTTGATCATTAGTGTCTAATGCATCAAACCTGTTCTTGAGGGGGTCTCTGACCTCAGGTAGGGTATAGTCAAGGGCATACTTTGGCTCTTGTGCACTTCTATTTTTATTCAATTTCAGTTTGAACCTGCATTTGAGCAGTTCATGGTCGATCCACAATCAGTACCAGGTCTTTTTCTGACATTTGATATTGAGTTTTTCCATCTTCTCTTTCCACAAAATGTATCAATTTTGTTCTTGTAGTTCCATCTAGTGAATTCCATGTGTATAGTCACCATTTATGCTGGCGGAAAAAAATGTATTTGCAATGAAAAGGTGGTGTGTCTGACAAAATTCTATTCTTAGATCTCCAGTATTGTTTCTGTCACCAAAGCCATATTTTCTGACTATTGAGACTTCTTTGTTTCCAGCTTTTGCATTCCAGTCACCAGTAATTATCAGTACATCCTGATCACATGTTCAATTTATTTCATATTGCAGAAGCTGGTAAAAATCTTTCCTGTCTTCATTTGTAAGCCTCAGTGGTGGGTGTGTAAATTTGAATAATAGTCATATTGACTGGCAATCCTAGTAGGTGTATGGATATTATTGTATTACTGACAACATTGTACCTCAGGACAGATCTTGAGATGTCTTTTTTGATTGTGAATGCAACCCCATTTCTCTTTAATCTGTCATTCCTGCACACCTGTAATTCCAGTGACTCAGGAGGCGGAAATAGCCTGCATAATTTAGTGAGACCCCGGTTTAAAGATTAAAAAAATAAAAATAAACAATTTGCTTTCATTTTCACTGTTTTGGGTATGGTCCCTTCAACAGGTGTAACCCCTATCTGTGTTTTGCAGAAGTGGAAGCTGAAGTATAAAGAGGGTAAAGGCGACTTACCCAGGGTCACATATGTGATAAAGAAGCATGTTGGGATGGAATTTGACCCCAGATTTGTCTGACTCTAGAATCATATACTGCTTTTAAACCATACAGCACCTACCTTTAACAAAGACTGCATATACATCTTTCACACTTACAATGCTTGTCCCGTGATTATCATTCCATGAGTTACTTTTTTTCCAACTCTGTACATATCACTTGTGTAAATTAGTGTGTGAGTTCCTAAAGGGTGATTTGTTTCCATTTGGAGGATTAAGAACCTATCCTTGTTAATTTCAGCTCACAATGCCTTCCAGGCCCCTCTAAAAATGTGTGGGTCATTCTTCTCTCACAGTTGTTCCTCTAAATATAAAAAATCATACATAGACTTTGGGTCTAAAAGAAAGCTTTCAGATCACCTATCCATAGCTTCCCAGCTTCAAGGTGCAACCTTGGTTAAGGTCAATTGGGTCAATTAAGCTGAAAAATAGCTAACATTTATTGAACACTTTCCATGGGAGGTAAGTGCTCACAGTGGATTAAGGAATACTCCCACAATCACATAGCTAGGTGGTACAGTTTGGATTAAAACCCTGATCACTCTAATCCAGACCTCCATTATTTTAAATCCTTGTTCTAGATGGCAATGCTCACAGCAGCTTTTAAAAATACTGATGAAGAAAGGTAGATTATATTTCTGTGACTCCTGGCACACTTATGGCTATAACAGACAGTAAATATTTGTTGTCAGAAGGAAGAAGGCTGTTAATAACTGCAGTTACTATTGATTATTTCCTATCAGGTACTCAAGCTCTCAAACTTGGTCACATGCTCATGTTCTCTCTTTCTCTCCATATATTAATTGTCTACACATGTATATACATGTGTGTATACACATCTATACATCCACATACACTAATTCATTTGATTCTTATAACCATCTTGCAAGTTAGTTTTAGGGAATGGAGTTTAGCTCAGTTGGTAGAGCGTTTGCTTTTTATTCTCTGAGGCCCTGTGTTTGATCCCCAGCAGAGCAAAAAGTGGGAGAAGGACTTGCAAGCCCACTCCCAAAAAAATTATGAAAAAATCAGTATGGAAACAATCTATGAGTAGCAGAGAAGCACTGACACAGGCCAGGTACAACATCGTGTTGGGAGTGCTTCATTCTGTTGTATATAGGGTCACTATGACTCAGACCCAACTTGACAGTACCTAACAACAACAACATAAGTTAGATATTATTCTTAGTCCCATTTTACATAGAAAAACAGAGACTTAAAAGAAGATTATGGACTGGGTATGTACCTCTGAGGTAAAGTGTTTGCCTTTTGTTGTTGTTGAGTACCATCAAGATGTGTTGACTCACAGCCACCCTCATGGGGCTTTTCAATGCCTGAATGTTTCAGGATTGCTTTGGGAGTGAATTGCCACATCCTTCTATTTTTGCAGTGCTGAGAATCAAACCCAGGTCATCAGAGAATGTGGAATAGCATTCTATCAATTGAGCTAAACCCTAGACCCAGGTTCAATCCCTAGCACCACAAAAATGGGAGACGGACTTGGCAGCTCACTCTTAAAACAATCCTGAAAACAATCAGCCACGAAAACCCTATTAATCTGCTGTACATAGGGTTGCTATGAGTTAGACCCGACTCAACAGCACCTAACAAGAACTCCAGAATTAGACACACCTCCCTGCCATAGGTATATTCATATTAATTCAAGAGAGAAAACTTTCTTTTCTTTTCTTTTCTTTTTTTTCTTTTTTTTGCGGCACTGAGGGTTGAACCCAGGGCCTCGCACTTGCATGCTTTGCAAGTGCTAGACCACTAAGCTGCTGCCTCCAGCCCATTTTTACTTATTTGAGACAGGGTCTCGCTAAATTACGCAGACTTCCTCTGGTCTGGAACTTGCGATCCTCCTGCCTCTGCCTCCCAAGCCTCTGGGATTACAGCGTACACCACTCCACCCGGCTGAAAAGAAAACTTTCTAACCAATGGAGCTGAGCTACTTTGATAGATTGTGAGCTCCCTCTCTCTGGTAGTATTCAAGTACAGATTGTATAATAATGTGTCAAGCACACTCTAGAAGCAATTATTGTATTGGATAGAAATTAAGTGACTAATTTCAGTATTCTCTGATTTGGCTTTTAGGCACAGACAAAGGTCTTTCAAATAAGCTTTGTGACAATGAATAGAGTTTTTTCTCTCCTGGGAGCATCAAATCAAGATGCCCCCACCCGATCGCTAGCTATGCAGAGGTAGTCACCAAACCCCCCATTTTCATTTCCTTATTGGAAGCTTAGGCGGAAGCAAGAATATTCAATTTAAAATTGAAGGTGCTCATATTTTACAACCTAGTGATTCTAACACCATTGAGGAACTGTTGCACACGTGTACAAGGAGACACCAGCAAAGAGACTCCTTCCAGTTCCACTATAGTACAAAAGTCAAAACAACCTAATTGTCCTCTGTAGATGGAATGGTAGATGAGTTGTGGTGTATTCATACAGAAGTCTACCCAACTAATTAAATGATATATATGCACTCAAGATACATGAGTCTTAAAAACAAACTTAACACAAAAAATGTTATATTTGTATATCTACAAGTAAAAGGCTATGTAAAAGTTAAATGGAAAAGATGTACAGCACAGCTGGGGATATACAGTAGTAGAGCACTTGCCTTATACAAGGCACTGGGCTTGATCTCTAACATCACATAAATGAATAAATAAAATAAACAAATAAATAAAATAAAAGCTGTATACCAATGTGGGGAGAACAGATACTTCTGAGAAGAAAGAAGATGCAAAGATGGGGTTTCTGGCTTATTTATAACATTTGATTTCCTTAAAAGAGATTTGAATTAAATATAGCAAGATATTGAACATTACTTTTACCTTAGTGGTTATATTTTATTATCTGTACTTTTCTGATGTTTGAAATAGTTTCTAATTCCACAATAATTTTTGTCATTTTAATTTATTTATATATCTATTTTTACTAAATGAGGGGAAAGAAACCCATCTTGACCTAGCAATGGGCCTGTCTAAAGGTTAAAGTTCTATAATCTGGTGCTGGGGATGTAGCCTAACAGTAGAGCACTTGCCTAGCTATGTGCTAGGTCCTCACCACACACAAACAAAAATAATAAACAAAGTAAAATAAAAATGAAAATTTATAATTTGTACTATGGTAATTACTATCATGGGCTGGGATTTAGCTCAGTTAGTAGAGTACTGCTCTACAGTCTGAGGTCCTGGGTTTGATTCCGCAAAAGTGGAAGAGGGACGTAGCAATCCATTCCCAAGGCAATCCTGAAACAATCAGCCACTGAAAACTCTATGAGGATCACTATGTGTCAGACACCACTCGATGGCACTTAACAACAATTACTATCATACAATAATTTCATTGGTTAAACAGTAACAATAGATGAAGTAGTACCTCCTTCAGGACTTCAGGTTGCAAAAGCTTTTAGGAGTATAATCTAGGTCACTATGAAAAAAGGTTAAAATACATTGATTTCATACCTTCATTCGACCAAGAAGAAGATTGGAGCCTACAATTTGGTGATTTTCCTAAGCTTACATTCCAGTCCTGCTGGTCTGGAGAATAGGTCAGCCTATCCTGTGCACGTTACACTTGTGTTTGAGTTGTTCCCTGCCCTAGGAATCATTCTTCTCCCATTTATCTTACTGATCTGCATTCCTTCTTGAAAATACTACTTAGAGCTGGGAGGCAGTGGTGGCGCACACCTGTCATCCCAGCAACTCTGGCAGTGGAGGAAGGAGGATGGCAAGTTCCAGGACAGTGGCAAACTGAATAACTTAGCAAGACTGTGACTCAAAATAAAAAATAAAGAGTGGGGTGGGCGTGCACCTCACAGGTAGAGCATTTACAAAGCATGTGCAAAGCCTTAGATTCAAACCCCCTAGTACTGAAAAAATGAAAAATAAATAAAATACTTACTTAAGCTAGGAGAGATTTAGCTAATCTTACTCCCCAGATTTGAGTCTCAATCTTAGAGTAACAAGGGTTCTCATCAGTTTCCCTTCTCTGCCCCCAGTTCTTTGGTCACCCCTTCTGAGGAAAGCAAGTTTTCTGTCTCACAGGACAACATGTTTCTCTTTCTGAACTATTCTGATCTTCAGGTATTCTCAATTATACAAATATAATTATGCAAAGGGGCTGTGGTTTAACTCAGTTGGTAGAGCGCTGCTCTTCATATGCTCTGAAGCCTAGGGTTTGTCCCCCAGCACTGCAACAGGAGAAGGAAGTGGCAATCCACTCCCCAAGCATTCCTGAAACAATCAGCCATTGAAAACCCTATGAATGGCAGAGAAGCACTGATGTAGTGCTAGGCATGGCACAAGGTTGGGGAGTGTTTCATTCTGATGTACATAGGGTCGCTATGAGTAGGACACGACTTGATGGCACCTAACAACAACAATTATGCAAAGTGTGTGCAAGGCCTTGGGTTCAACCCCCAAATACCACAAAAGTTAAAAAGAACAGATCCTTAACTAATCTGCTAAATATTTCACTGGAGACCTTTTTTTCTTTTTTTGAGATAGTGTCTTGTTTTGTTGCACAGGCTGCTCTGGCCTTGAACTCCTGATCCTTCTGCCTCAGCCTCCCAAGAGGCTGGGATTACAGGCATGAGCCACTGTACCCAGCCTGTCTTCAATTTCAAACAACAGAAAATATGGCCAGCAGTGGCTTAAATACATGAGGTCAAGTTTTTCAACACAGCAATAAATCAGGGGTAGGTGATTACTGTAATTAGTTCACCTATTTAACATAATTCATATTTTTTTTGATCCAGAAACCTATTTTAATTTTGCATATAGTTACCCATGGCTGCTGCAGCACCAGTCATCATATCTATGTTTAAGGGAAGAAGAACATGGGAAAGAGAGGCACTAGCTGCTTTTTTTTTTTTCTATCAAAAAAGTAAATAGAAGTCCCCAACAGATCTGTTTATATCTCACTTGCTAGATATATTGCTAACTCTATTTATAAGGCAGGTTGAAAATATCTGGAAAGTGATTATTATTATTACAATTATACCATTGCAAGAGGAAGCAAAAGAAAAGAAACTGAGGAATGCATGTGGGCTAGCCAAGCAGCGGTAGCTGTCACAGAACACTTTAAAATGATAATGGACAGAACTCAGATTCCAAGGCCCAAGCCTGTTTCTGTGGAGGTCGCAGGGGCTTTACTCCATTCCCATTATTAAGGTAGACTCTCTTTTGAGGAGCCAACTCTTCCCCAGTTGTTTTTTGAATGCCTTCTAGCCTGGAGGGCTCATTTTCCAGCACTATATTTGACAGTGCTCCTCTGCTATTCATAGGGATTTCAATGGCTAATTGTTTGGGGAGTGGGCTGCTGGGTCCTTCTCCTTAGTCTGTCTTTGTCTAGAGGCTCTGCTGAAACCTGTTCACCATGGTGGCCCTCATGGTATCTGAAATACTGGTGGCACAGCTTTCAGCATCACAGCAACACTCAAGGCCCCACAGCTCAACAAGGTGACAAGACAAATTGGGGGAAAACTTATTAGAATGACTAAAACCCAAAAAACTAACAATATCAAATGCTTTTCAGGATATGGAGCAACAAGAACTCTGACTCATCATAGATGGGAATGCAAAATGGTAAAGCCACTTTAGAAAACCATTTGGCATTTTCTTACAAAGGTAAACCTAGTTTTAATATGCAATCCTGCAATCACACTCCTAGGTATTTACTCCAATGATCTGAACACTTATGTCCACCCGAAAACCTTCACACAAATGTTGATAGCAGCTTTATTTATAATTGCCCCAAACTGGAAGTAACCAAGTGTTGTATCCATCCAACCAAATGTTTATCCATTCACAAAACTAGTACAACCCTACAATGGAGTATTACTTATGATAAAGTGGTATCAGGTCACAAAAAATATGGAGGAAACTAAAATGTGTGTTGCTTTGTGAAATAAGCCTGTCAGAGTTCTCAAAAGAAGAAATACAAATGGCCAATAAACATGAAAAAATGTTCAATATCATTAGCCATGAAAGAAGTGCAAATTACAAGTACACTGAGATTCCATCTCACCCCAGTCAGAATGCCCAATCAACAAAACCAACAACAACAAAATACACTGCTGGCGGAACTGTAAATTAGTATAGCCATTATGGAAATCAATATGGTGATTCCCCAGCAAACTAAAAATGGAACTTTCATAGGATCCAGCTGTACAATTCCTAGGAATATACCTAAAGAAAGATAGGACTTCATAGCACAGCAACACCTGCACTTCCATGTTTATTGCAACTCTCTTCACAATTGGGAGGATATGGAATCAGCCCAGGTGCCCATCAACAGATGATTGGATTAAAATGTGGTGTGTATATGCACAGTGGGATATTATTCAGCAGAAAATGAAATTGTTATTTGCAGCAAAATGGATGGAAGTGGAGATCGTTAGTTTAAGTGAAATAACCCAGACCTTGAAAGAGAAATACCATATGTTCTCACTTAAGTGAAGTGGCTAGATCTACCTTAAAAAAAAATTATATATATGTGCACACAATTGAATATATCTAAGATTAGAAAATACAATGGGACTCATCATGAATGGGGAGGGGATTAGGGAGAGGGGGGAAAAGAAGAGTGGAAAATTGGGGAGAGAGGATGAGCAACATATGAGGTTAAAGAGCGAGGAAAACCAGTGCAAAATACAGGTTGTAATTCTATGAATGCCTGTGGCATCTGATCCCATCAGATCTTGGAAGCTAAGCAGGGTCAGACCTGGTTAGTACTTGGAAAGGAAACTGCCTAGGAACACCAGGTTCTATAAGCTTGAGAGAAGGACCGGCAACCCACTTCCAAAAACATTCAGCAACTGAAAACCCTATGAATCGCAGAGAAGCACTACAATAGTGTTTTGTCATATGTAGGGTTGCTATGAATTGGACACCAACTTGACCGCACGTAACAACAACAATTCTGTGAAAATCCCATAAAGAATCTCACTGTACTGTATGCAATTTAAAAAAATCATGTTATATTTCATAAATATATACAATTAGCTCTACATATTAATCAAAAATTTTTTGTTTTGTTTTGTAAAATATTTAAGGAGATGGAAGTGTCTACAATCCTAATTTGATAATCACACAATATATATATGAAATGAATTATCACTCTGTACCCCATTAATAGGTATAATCAAAACCCTTAATAAAAATAAAAAGAAGCCAGTCTGAAAAACCTACATATCAAATGATTCTAACTATATGATTTTCTGGAAAAAGCAAACCTATGGAGAGTAAAAAGGTCAGTGGTTGCCAGGGGTTTAGGGGGAGGCAAAAAGGAGCAATAAAAAGAAAATTTTAGGGCAGTGAAACTATATTATATGATATGGTAATGGTGGATATGACGACATTATGCATTTGTCCAAACTATATTGCACCAGGTACCATGGCAAATGCCAGTAATCTTAGAAAACTGAGGCAGAAGGATAACAAGTTTGAGACCAGGGACAGCCTGTGCAACTTAGTGAGACTCTGTCTCAAAATAAAAACTAGGACTGAGGTGTAGCTGAGAGGGAGGGAACTTGCCTTGCGTGCACAAGGACGGAGTTCAATCCCTAGCACTACCAAAACAAAAATAAAACAAACAAATAAACAAAAAAACAAAAAAACCCACAAGCAAATGAAAAAACTTCTAGATGGACGTGGATAGCATATGGCAGTAATCCCAGTGACTTGGGTGGTTGAGGCAGGAGGATCACAAATTCAAGACCTGTTCAAGTTCAGAGGCTGCCTGCATAATTTAGTGAGACCCTGTCTTGAAATTAAAAAGTAAAAAATGGGCTAGGGGTGCAGCTCAGTGATAGAGCCCTTGGAAAGCATGCATGAGATCCCCAGGACCTCACATAAGTAATAACAGTAATCAAATAAAATATCGACATTACCAAGTTTTGCTGAGGATGTGAAATAACTAACTCTTGTTCACTGTTGGTAAGAATATAAAACAGTGCAACCACTTTGCTGATAGTTATCAAGTAAAGCTGAACACATGTGTATTCTTCACTCTAGGTGGATTATAGATATTTATTCATATGTATGCCAAGATACACACAAGAATATTTGTAACAGCCAAGAAAACCATCACAACTAAAAATTGACAATAATTCAATGGCCATTAAGAGTAGAGTGAATGGATGGGAGTGTTATGTATATAGTGGCATAATGTATAGCAACAAGGAGTTAACTATCCTATCACCTCAGGTAACAACCTAGAAGAATCTCACAAACATAACACTGTAGAAAGACATCAGGCACACTATATGACTATTTTAAGTTTATCCAGATTGTCCTACATAGACCTAGTTCATTTAACAACTGTGTAGTATACAACTGAATAAATTCACCATCATGTTGTTTAATAATTTCTATACTGATAAATATTTAGGGTGCTTCCAGTGTCTTTTGCTATTTTAAACAATGCTGTGATCAGATGGATTTCATGCAACTTTCCAAAGCAAGTAACTTCTTATAAGACATATTAAGCACGCACACACACACACACACACACACACACACACACACACACACACATATATTTCCCCCATGTGTCTGTCAGCTTGTCATGCTTTGAGGGCTTGTGTGTTGCTGTGATGCTGAAAGCTGTGCCACCAGTATTTCAGATACCGAGAGGGCCACCCATGGTGGACAGGTTTCAGCTGAACTTTCAGACTAAGACAGACCTGGAGAAGGACCCAGCAGCCTACTCCCCAAACTATTCATTGAAAACCCTATGAATAGCAGAGGAGCACTGTCAAATATAGTGCTGGAAAATGAGCCCCCAAGGTTGGAAGGCATTCAAAAGATGACTAGGGAAGAGTTTCCTCCTCAAAGTAGAGTCCAGATTGATTATGGGAATGGAGTAAAGCCCCTGGGACCTCCATTTGCTGATGTGGCATGAGTCAAAATGAAAAGAAACACAGTGACTGCAATAATGAGCTCAAACATAAAAACGATCATGTGTATGGCACAGTGTTGGGCAGTGTTTTGTTCTGTCATACATAGAGTCACTATGAGTTGGATCTAGACCCATTGGCACCTAACAACAACACACAACACACACACACACACACACACACACACACACGCATACATACATACATACATTTTTAAATTTTTTAATTTTTGATATTTTTGAGATAGGGTCTCTGGCCTTGAACTCTTGATCCTCCTACCTCAGCCCCCTGAATCTCTGAGAGTATAAGTGAGTGCCATGCCACACTATCCAATAAGCATCTACATGCTACATAGGTAAATATCCTGTTCCTAGGAAATAGCATGTGACATTAGTATTAGTATTTGGTTTCAGGATTTCAGCTGATGGTCAAGAGTTTAAGCAGAGCCCTGGAAGTAGGATAGAATCTGGCTGACAGGCACTAATGAGGACACTCTCAGGAGTTCAGTTTGGGTAAGAGTGGTAAGGCCCAATGGAAAGAACTGGAGGAGCTGAAAGCCACAGGCACTGGGCAGTCTTTGAAAATGCTTGATCAGGGGAAATGCACTTGTCATCAGAAACTCACTGAATACCCACACCACGTAAACACTGAGCTTGGTAGGTATCAGTCTGCCAAAGGCAAAAGGCAGTGTTTTAGACATTTATATTGAGAAATATATCTGTGGTCAAAGAGACAAGCTGGTGTGTTTTATAGAGGTGTGAACAGCTTGTCCACAGGAAGGAGCAAAAAAACCCTGTTTTTTTGGTTCTGTTTTCGTTTTGTTTTGTTTTGCAGTACCAGAGGGTTCAATCAGGGCCTTGCAACACGCTTGGCAAGTATACCACCATTAAGCTGCAACCCCAACCGTTTATTTATGTACTAGGGAGTTGAACCCAGGACCTCACACATGCTAGATAAGTGCTCTACCACTGAGCCACACCCCAAGAGCCCTTCTCTTTTATTTTTATTTTTTTTATTTTGAGACAGGGTCTCACTAAATTGCCCAGGCTACCTTTGGCCTTGTACCTGTCATCTCCTGCCTTAGCCTCCTAAATTGCTGAGATTACAGGTGTGTGCTATGGCAACCAGTTCACAAACTCTGTTCTTTTTTTGGATGGGAAGAGAGAGCCAGAATAGGGTTCAAAGTGAGCCTGGAGTTTGACTGTCAGAAAAGTTAAGGCATGGCATGAAATCAGAGACTTAGAGCTGATGTTCAAGAAGTAACTTCCTCATGGATAAGGAAGCATGTGGCTCTGGGAGAGAAAAGGGAGAAAGAGGTTTACTTTCATTTCCTAACAACAACAATAACAACAACAACTATTTGGTACTTTTTGATTTTACACATGCATTAGGAAGTTGTGCAGAGTTCCATAGGAAGGTCTATGTAACACCAGCCCATGCTCTGAGTAATTTTGCTAGGGTTTGGGCTACCTCCCAAACAACTTTGGGCCTTGTCCACTTGAAAGAGAAAAGTGAGGTGGATGAGATTTGGTGCATCTGACTCTGATGAGTGAAGGAGACACAGCTCAAATAGAATCCCTAGTTTGAATCCTGGGTCATTGAAGGGGGGTAATGTCAGTAACCCTATGGGAATGCTGTGAAGATCTATTGGTTTGGGGAGAAAGATGAGGAATTCATATTTTTTGGAAAAGGTGAATAGAAATTTGGCAGAAACACCTAAATAGTGATATTCTGTAGACCAGTCCCCAAGATCCTTTCAGGAAGCTTACAAATTCAAAACGTAGTATCATAGTGTTAAAAAAAATTGTTTTCTTTTTCCATCATCATTTTCTTACAAAGAGAGAGTGGACTTTTCTAGAGGATACAAGATATTTGTTGACAAAGTCAATCTGACCACCAGCTAATAGCATGTGTGCGTATCTCTTTCTATGATGAAAAATTTCTCTGGGGCTGGCAATGTACCTCAGTAGAGTGCTTGCTTCACATGTACAAGGCTTTGGGTTTGATCCCCAGCGGTAGTTAAAAAAAAAAAAAAAAAGCATTATCTTGGAAAAAAAATCTCAGTTTTAATACATTTCCTCCTCCTTCTCCTCCTCCTCATTCCTTTCTCTCTCTTTCTCTCCCTCCTCTCTCTCCCTCTCCCACATCATACTGGAGATGCAGAGCAATCCCAGAGCCTCACATATACAAGGCAAGCCCTCTGTGGCTGACCTACAGCACCAGGTCTTTCACTTTTATTTTCTAACATGGCAAGTATCAATAGATAAAACTTACAAAAACAAGTTTTGGGGGAGGTTCTCAATGTTTTTTAAGACTTTAAAGATGTTGTGAAACCAAAATGTTTGAGACACTCTGCTGGTCAATAGCTTTCAATCTCCTGCCCCCTGGTACTGGGGATTGAATCCAGGGCCTTGCATATGCTATGCAAGTGCTTTACCACTGAGCTGCACCCCTAGCCCCTTTTCCATTTTTTATTTATTTTTATTTTTATGTATTTATTTATTTATTGCGGTACTGGGGGTTGAACCCAGGGCCTCATGCCTGCATCCTCTGCAAGTGCTGGACCACTAAGCTGCACCCCCAGCCCAATTTTTACTTTTAGAGACAGGGTCTCGCTAAGTTACAAAGACTACCTCTGGTCTCCAACTTGTGATCCTCCTGCCTCCGCCTCCGCCTCAGCCTCCGCCTCCGCCTCCGCCTCCGCCTCCGCCTCCCAAGCCACTGGGATTACAGGTGTGTGCCACCACGCCCAGCCCATTTTTTATTTTGAGACAGAATCTTGTTAAGTTGTGCAGGCTGTCTCTGGCCTCAAACTTGTGATCCTCCTTTCTCCGCCTCCCAAATTGCTGGGATTACAGGCATGAACCATGATGCCTGGAAATTTTCTAATTTTTAACAAAGTTTTACAGAGGGAAACCCATTTTATGTCATGACTATACATACATACATACATACATACATACATATATATATATATATATGCCTGCAGCTGTAGCCCTGTGGCATCTGATCCCGTCAGATCTCGGAAGCTAAGCAGGGTCGGGCCTGGTTAGTACCTGGATGGGAGACCACCTCGGAACACCAGAAGCTGTAGGCTGGGAGAAGGACCTGGCAACTCCCTCCCAAAAATCAATCTGCCATTGAAAACCCTATGAACGGCAGAGAAGCACTGACAATAGTGTTTCCCCTGTTGTACAGAGGGTCGCTATGAGTCGGATACCGACTCAACGGCACCTAACAACAACAACAACAATATATATCATATATATATATCATATATATATATATATATATATATCATGACCCTTTCTCAAAAAAAAAGTAAATAAGAAAAAAAGTAAGTGAAATCTCTCTTTGAAGTCTTTGTATACTGTATAATACTACAGAGATAGGAAGGCTTGCTATTAGAAAAAGCTGATAGAAAAGTATAAAGATCACTGGCTGTTATATTTTGAGTATACCTCCCCAACTTCACGTGTTAGAAACTTAATTCCCAAGCTTTAGCCAAGTGTGATGGTACACACACAAGTTCAAGGCCAGAGACATCCAGTGGGATTTAGCAAGACTTTCAAAATAAAGAAGGGTCTGGGATTTGCTGCAGCTCAGTGGTGGAGTGTTTCCCTAGCATGTGTGAGGCTCTGGATTCAACAACCCAGTACTGGAAGAAAAAAAAAAATCTTGATAAAAGAGACATGCAGCCTTTGGAAGTTGATTAGGCCTAGATGAAGTCTTGAGGGAGGAACTTTCACAACAGGATTGTTGGCTTTATGAGAAAAGGTAGAGAGACCTGAGTTTGCATCCCCCCACTCCATGTGATGACTCAGCAATGACCTCACAAGAAGATGTAGCCCTTCAGTCTTGGACTTTCCAGCCTCAAGAACTGTGAAAAGAATAGATTGTTTTCTTTATAAATTACTCCCTCACCAGTATTCTGTTGTAACAACACAAAATGGACTAAGGCACTGGCCATAGAATCAGAAAATTTAGGCTTAAATCCTAGCTCAACCATTTGCTAACGCTGTAACTTGGGTATGGCTAATAGCTAAGGTTTATTGAGAGCTTACTGGATGCTTGGTATGGAAGCAAGTTTCACTAACTTCATCTCATTTAATCTTTACCATGACTTTATTCTGTTGGCATTGTCATATAGTCTTTATTTTACATGTGTGGAAGGTGAGTCTCTGAGAGCTGAATTTACAGGGTTACTTAGCATACCTTTTACTTTTTATTTTTGGGATAAAGTTTCATCATGTAGCCCAGGCTGGCCTCTAAACTTGCAATCCTTCTGCCTCAGTTTTGCAAGTGCTTGGATTACAGGGGCATGCTATTACCAGTCCTTTTGTTGGTGCTAGAGTTTAACACACATTAACACATTAGGGAAATGGCTCTTCCAGTGAGTTACAGCTCCAAACAGCTTTTCTTCTTTGAAGAATGCCTAGAATTTTCTTAGTGAAACACTCCTCCTACACATTTTTCCAGGTGGCTTGGGAGAACCTGGCTCCACTTTTTGGATTTAGGTCAGCATATGTAACTAGGCTGACCAATTGGCATAGTCCTTCCTGTTAGCCACAGTGATTGGCTAAAACATGACCATGTGACTCAAGTGAGGCCAAGCAGAGCTCCTCTAAGGACTTTTCCTATAATAATGGCAAGGAAGTGCTTCTTTCTTCTGAGCTGATACTTGTGATGCATTAACCCTGTAGCCCCAGTGGCAACCTTGCCAACACTGAGCGAAAAGTCACCCAGAATGGACAAACACATGCTGAGCCCTTAAAAAGTAGGGGAGATGCCAAGTGCCATGTTGCATGTTTGTAATCCCAGTGACTTGGGAGGCTGAGGCAGGAGGATCACAAGTTTTAGGTCAGAGGCAGCCTGTGAAATTTATCAAGACCCTGTCTCAAAATAATAAAAAGAGGCTGGGGGTGCAGCTCAGTGGTAGAGCACTTGCCTAGCATGTGTGAGGCTCTGGGTTCAACTCTCTAGTACTGAAAAGAAAAGAAAAAAGTAAGGGCATCTGGACACAGTGATGCATGGCTGTAATCCCAATACTTGCGAGGCTTAGGCAGCAGAATTATGAGTTCAAGGCCAGCTGGGGCTACATGGTAAGAACTTGTCTCAAAAAGAAGAAAACCGCAACCAACCAAATAACAAAAAACAGTGAAGTAAGGGGAGAGGGAGAGAGAAAAGGAGGGGGGGGGAGTGCTAATGATACACTTTGAACTACTGAATCCAAGTCTCAAGACAGAAATTCATGAACTTTTCAGTTACAAGAGCTAGTGCTGATGCTTAACTTGGTTAATTAACATAGTTATTTAACAAACACTGATATAGCACTTACCAAGTGTCTGAAAATATTGTAAGCATTTTACAAATATTAATGATTTTATTCTTCATGACAACCTTGGGAAAGGAAGGAATATAATTGTTTTCATTTTGAAGATGAGAAAACTGAGGCCCAGGGAGGTTAAGTGAACTGCCCTGGCTCTTTCTTGGAACCTAGTCAAGATTTGGTCTGGTTCCAGACCCCACACACGCATCCTTGGCCAGTATTTCTCAAACTTGCCTCATTTACTTTCCACTTTTATCACTATTGCCAAGGACATAGACTTTCTCGCCTGTAGCCTAACTACTATGGCATCTGATCCAGTCAGATCTAGGAAGCTAAGCAGTGTCAGGCCTGGTTAGTACTTGGATGAGAGACCAACGGCCTGGGAACACCAGGTGCTGTAGGCTTGGAAGGACCCAGTAACCCACTCACAAAAAACGATCAGCCACTGAAAACCCTATGAGTAGCAGAGAAGCAGTAACAACACTGTTTTGCTGTTGCATGTAGGGTTTATGAGTCGGACATGGACTCAACGGCATCTAACAACAACAGACTTTCTATAGTTATTCATTTAATAATTTCCCTTAGGTCTGCCTCAAATCAATTTGCTTATTTTATTTGTCCCAAGCTATATTAGTTGGAATCTTGCATTCCATGTCCTAGACCTATTTTTCTGTGAAAAAAGATGTTAACCATTAACTTGTAAGATGTTTATCCACATGACTCCTAATATCCCTGTGAGTACTCCTGTCTCCCTGCACTGTCTCTCACCTCACCTCACTGATACTTAGTTTCTTCATCTGTAAAATGGAGCTATTCATATTTCTTTCATAAGATTGTTGTTTGAAAAACCTGAGGAAATACTTGAGACATTGCTTTATTACTTGTAAAGCACTAAATAAATAGAAGGGAAGCTCTATGGTTGTTAAGATGATAAATTCCTCAGGCTTGGGATGGAGCTCAGTGGTAGAGGGCTTGGCTAGCATGTATAAGGTCCTAAGTTTGATCTCTACTATTGGGGGAAAAAAGCTGATAAACTCCTTAAGGTTAAAAATGAGGACTTTGGTGTTGACCTCATAAATCTACTCTTTTTTTTTTTTTTCCTGGTTGGAGACAAAAATCTCCCTGTGAAGCCCAGTCTGGCCTTGAACTTGCTATCCTCTTGTGTCAGCCTCTCAAGTCCTGGGAGGACAAGAGTGTACAACCATGCCTAGCTAAGTATCCTCCAATACCACTCTTTTCTCTCGACTAAACATCTGCCTGGGGGCTGGGGTTTAGCCCAGTTGGTGGAGTGCTGCTCTGCACTTTCTGATGACCGGATTTGATCTCCAGCACCACAAAAATGTGAGAAAGATGTGGCAGTCCACCGCTGAAACAATCTCAAAGACAATTACCATCGAAAACCCTATGAGGGTAGCTGTGAGTGGGACCCAACAACTCCACGGCACTTAACATATCTGCCTTACTAGGCTCCTTTATGTCCTCGGATTGGCCCTGCCTCCACCAGAAGCCTTTGGCTCAAGAATTCTCTCCCAGCTGGGCATGGTGGTGCAGGCCTGTAATCCCAGTGACTTGGGAGGCAGACATAGGAGGATACCAAGTACAAGGTCAGAGGCAGCTTGTGCAACTTAATGAGACCCTGCCTCAAGATGAAAAATAGGAAAGGGGCTGGGAGTACAGCTCAGTGGTAGAGCTTCTGTGAAGTCTATGCCAGGCCACGGTTTCAGCATCCCAGTGCCACTAAAAAAAAAAAAAAAAAAAAAAAAAAAAGTCTTCCACCAAAACACTCTTCCCACTGTGGCAGATTGTGTTTTCCAAAAATGGCCACAGCAATGTTTCTGTTCTTCCAGAACCTTGTCACTCCCCAATTAAAAGATGAAGTCTATTTCCCTTCCTTTGAAACTGAGTGGGCCTTTTTTTTACTGACTTTTAACAATTAGAACTCAGTTGAAGGGATGCTAAATAACTTCTAAAGTTGAGATGTAAACAATGATCCTACTGGGCGTGGGGGCTCAGGTCTGTAATCCCAGAGATTTGGAAGGGAGAAGGAAGAGGATCACAAATTCAAGGCTACAGGCAGCCTGTGGTAACAGTGAGATTCTGTCTCAAGGTAAAAAATAAAAAATAGATTGAGGGTACAGCTTAGTAGTAGAGTTTGCAAAACATGCCCAATGCCCTGGGTTCAACTTCTAAGTACTTCAATAAATAGATAAATAAATAAATAAAATGTAATAAAATAAAAGATGATCCTACTCTGCCTAGCTCTCTTGAGATGCTTGTCCTGGGAACCCAGCAACTATGTTAAGGAGGCGCAAATTGGCCCATGTGGAAAGACCACTTGGATAAAGCTCACATGGAAGGGAGGGGAGGCTCCTAGCCAACAGCTGTCATCAACCGCCAAATAAGGGAATGAACAAGACTTTAAGCCTTTAGGTCTCCCACCTGAGGCCCTAGACACTGTGCAGAGACAAACCATCCTGTGGTACCCTCTCTGAATCCCTGACTTGGAGAGCTCCTGATTGGAGTAAATGATTGGTTTATACCAAGAAGGTCTGGAGGAATGTGATATGTAGCCATATTAACTAGAATACCTTTCTTTGCTAAATTTATCCTTCAGCCCTCAACTGAAATTCTTCTTCAGGAAGCCTTTTCCTGAATAAGACTAGGTTAGTTCCCTGGTTCGAGGCACCCATAGAACCTTCTGCCTGTAGCCATAGCCCTGTGGCATCTGATCCCGTCATATCTCAGAAGCTAAGCAGAGTCGGGCCTGGTCAGTACCTGGATGGGAGACCGCCTGGAAACACCAGAAGCTGTAGGCTTGGGAGAAGGACCTGGCAACTCCCTCCCAAAAATCAATCTGCCATTGAAAACCCTATGAACAGCAAAGAAGCACTGAAAATAGTGTTTCCTCTGTTGTACAGAGGGTTGCTATGAGTCGGATACCGACTCAGCAGCACCTAACAACAGTAACAATAGTACCTTCTACTTCTCCTTTTGTAACACTTTCCACACCTGTTGTGACTCCCCCCCCCACTATCTGCTTTGCCATACCATGACCCCTATGAAAACCAGAACCACGTCTGTCTGCAGAATCTCTAGCTGCTAACCTGATAATTACCTGCACAGAGGATGCTTTCAATAAACACTTAATGAGTGCTTGGACCTTGTTATGGTATGGATATGGTTTAAGGGTGCTGGAGGCTTGGTCCTTAGTGTGGCAGGCCTCTTTCTTAAAGGTTCCACCGCCTCCCAAGAGTGCCATCCTGGGGACCAAGCCTTTAACAGATGGGCCTTTGGGGGACACTGGGGCTCCAAACCACAGCAAGCTTTTCTGCCATGTTGTGATGCAGTCAAGGGTCCCCTCCCGAAAGGGGAAGCAGATGGAGCTGCCCAATCTTGGATTTTTCAGCCACCAGAATCATGAGCTAAATAAACCTCTTTTCTTTACAAAGTACCCAGGCTCGGATATTTTGTTACAGAAAAGTGGAGTAATACTGCCACAGTGCCTGATACTCCAGAAATGCAGCAAGAGTTGTACCCACCCTTGAAGACCAGGGAATTATTTTTGACAACATTCCTGTGTGAGGTACTTCACTGGAGTTGGAATGGTTTTGAATTACTATTTAAGTCCTTTACTGTTGCTATAAAAATATATCCCAAATGTCATTTTTAGTTACAAAAAGTACATTTTGAGAATGTTTAAACCTCCCGCTTCCACTTGGCACAAAGAAAGCAGCAAAGAACATTAATCCCACTCTACCAGTGAGGAAAAGGCAAATAATCTATGAGGTCTCAATTTTTCTTGAGCTCGGTCAGAGAGCTAAGTTTGCAAGGAAACCAAGTCAACTGAATTCCAGGAGAAACAAGCTTCTTACATGAATTGTGTCACTTTTGTCACAGCACAGGGAAAAAAGTTTCTGCCATCCATGTGGGTAAGAAGAAATCAGCTAAAATTTTAAGTTTTAAAGATCAAGTGTGCGCTAGCAGGTCAGTTTGTACAGATCAGGGACCCAAACACAAAGGGAGTTTGCATTTACTCCAACCTTTTTAAGATGGGCCTCCTGTGGGTGCTCTAGAGAGCGACCAGAGGCTAAGAATGAGACCAAAGAGAGCGTCCTTAATGACACAGCTGTGCAGATGATGGGTGGATGCAGAGGGATAAGTACAGGGTCCCATATACTTTTCCAGGTCTTTCTTTTCAACAAAGTCATCTGGAATAAGAAGCAATAAGTTCCCTTGTCTCTGCAAAGATTTATTAATTCCAGGGAAGGAATAAAAGCAAAAAAACACTCTGGCCCCACAAGGTAAATAAAGACCCACTGTACCCTGGGGAAGGCTAGAAGCAAACACTCCCTGTTCTTCAAGGAAGGGCAGAATCCTACAACAACCCCAAGCTGAGGTCTGCTGACACTGGAGTCCAACCAAACTACAAGGTGGAATTTGCCACAAGGAAAAGAGGCAGGAATGCAGAAAAAGTGCCAGCCTGAGGCCTGGATATATGAAGCCTGCTTAAGACTGAGGCTGGGGCCTTGGGTGTAGCTCAGCAGCAGAGCTTGTGCTTAGCATGCAGAAGGTGTTGGATTCCATCCCCACAAAACAAAACAGAGACTGGATCAGGACATCAGAGAAACCTACCACATTCCTTGAGGAGCATAGTGCCAAGTATCAGGCAGCAGCAGTCTACCACAGAGGGGCACAAGAGCAGCGAGGAGCACCACTGTGGTACAGGTATGCAGCAGGGCAGAAAGCTGACTAGGCAAGGAAAATGGCTGGGAAAATTCATCCCAGGTAGACCTTCAGACAGGAGTATGATATTTGGGGCAAGTTGGAGCTACATAAAGAAATGAAGAGTACTGAAAATACACCTTAATATTTATAGGGTAGGTATCAAAGATTTTTTATTTTCTTTATTTATTCATTTATTTTTTGCAGTACCTGGAGGTTGAACCCAGGGCCTCGCACATTCCTTGCAAGTGCTCAACCACTAGGCTGCACCTCCAGCCCATATTTTACTTTTTATTTTGAGTCAGAGACTCACTAAATTAGTGCAGGCTGCCTCTGGCCTCAAACTCGTGCTCCTCCTCCCTCAACCTTCTGAGTTGCTGAGATTAGAGACGTGTGCCACTGTGCTCAGCTTCAAAGATATTTTTGTTATTCTCAATCTCTTTAAAATGTAATTGCCTGACTAAAGGAAAAATAGTTAACAATGCATTGTGTGTGGATTCTAACATATTTGAAAGTAAAATGCATGGCAGAGTATAAACAGTGGTAGGAAGGAACTAGAAGTATATTACTACTTAAAGTTCTTACAATATATGGAAACTTTAAAAGCTGAATGTGATATGTTAAGTATGTACATTACAAATCCTAGATAATTACTAAAGTTTTTTAAAATAAGTATAACTAGTAAGCCAATAATGGAGATAAATTGAACTCATTTAAACAACAACAAACTCAACCCAAACTCAATACAGAAGGAGGAAAAGTGGGGCCGGGTGTGGTGGTACATACCTGCAATTCCAGCACTTGTGAGGCTGAGGCAGTAGGATTGCCATGAGTGAGGCTAGCCTATCTTTCATAGCAAGTTCTAGGCCAGTCAGGACTACACAGTGAGACCTTATCTCGAAAAGTAAAAATAACAGCTGGGCATGGTGGCACAGGCCTGTAATCCCAGCGGCTCGGGAGGTGGAGGCAGGGGAAGGCAGAGGCAGGAGGATCACAGAGACCAGAGGCAATCTGCATAACTTAGTGAGACCCTGTCTCAAAAAGTAAAAAAATGGGCTGGGTGCAGCTCAGTGGTACAGTACCTGCAAAGCATGCAAGCGTGAGGCTCTGTGTTCAACCGCCCCAGTAACGCAAAAAAAAAAAAAAAAAAAAAAAAAGTAAAAATAAATAAGTAAATAAATAAAAAAGGAAGAAAGAAAACCAATTTTTGTAACTCATGAAATCTACAATCTAAGAAAAACCATACAATCACCTTTTTGTTTTGTTTTTTGATTTTTTTTAAGACAGAGTCTCACTGTGTGTTCTAGGCTGGCCTGGAACTCATGTTGATCCTCCTGCCTCAGCTTCCTCAGTGCTGGGATTACAGGCATGTACCATCTCATCTGGCTTCACACAATCATCTTAATAAATGCATCAAAAACATTTGACAAAATTCAACATTCCTAGAGTGGGTATGGTAATCCCAGCACTCTAGTGTAAAGCAGGAAGATTTTGAGTTCAAGACCAGCCTGGGCTACATAGTGAGATCTTGTCTCAAAAGAAAAAAAAAAAAAATCAACATTCATTTGATATAATAATATCAATAAAAATTTCAGAAAATTAGGAGTAGAGGGGAAATTAGTTAACCTTACAAAGAGCATCTACAAAAATACTTATGGCTAATTTCATATTTTTTTTGTTTCTTGAGACAAGATCTTACTATGTAGGCCAGGTTGGACTGGAAATTGCCATATCTTTTAAAGACTTACTATAAGGCTGCAGTGATAAAGACAGTATGAATAAATGAAAAGCTCTGGTTATAAATATTATAAATTAGTAGAACAGAATGAAGAGTCCACAGGTCAACCTGGGGCTGGAGATGTAGCTCAGGGCTAGAGCACTTATTTAGCATGTGTGAGGCCCTTGATTCAATCTCTAGCACCACAAAACAAACAGATGAACAAATAAACAAAACCATCAAAAATAGGCATATATATATGTATATATATATATATATATATATATATATATATATATATATTTATGTATGTAACAGAAATAAGATAGTTTTTAACAAATGTTGCTGGAAAAACTGAACATTCATATCCCCAAATTAGAACCTGTTTCATACTTCATACCACACACAAGAATTATCGTAACTCGCCGGGTGCAGTGGCGCACGCCTGTCATCCCAGCTGCTCGGGAGGCGGAGGCAGGAGGATCGCAAGTTCGAGACCAGAGGCAGTCTGCGTAACTTAGCGAGACCCTGTCTCAAAAAGTGAAAAATGGGCCGGGGGTGCAGCTCAGTGGTCCAGCACTTGCAGAGCATGCAGGTGCGAGGCCCTGGGTCCAACCCCCAGTACCGCAAAAAAAGAAAAAAAAAATTATCGTAACTCAAATGGATTGTAAGCTTGAATATAACAACTAAAACTATGAAGTTGTAGGAGAAAATAGAAGAGAAAAACTCTGTGACTTTGACTTAAGCAAAGCTTTCTTAGATATGACAACAAAAGCATGGCAGTAATGAAAAACTGATAAATTGGACTTAATCAAAGTTAAGAAAACAAACAAAATAATTAAGAGCTTATGCTCTTCAAAAGATAATGTGAAAAGAATGGACAAGCTGAGAAAAGATAGAGAAAATATTTACTAATCTGATAAAACACTTGTAACCAGAATATAAAAAGATAAAGAACACAAAACTCATATTGGAGCTGGGCACAGTGGTACAAGCCTGTAATCCCAGGGGTCAAAGGGCAGAGGCAGGAAGATTGTGAGTTCAAGGTCCAAGGCAGCCTGTGTTAAGTTAGGGAGACCCTGTCTCAAAATAAAAGTGGGGTTGGAAGAAAGGCTAGGGGGTGCGACCCAGTAGTGGAGCGCTTGCCTAACTTACATGAGGCTCTGAGTTCAACCCATGTACCATAAAAAAGAGAGAGAGAGAGAGAGAGAGAGAAAGAACTGAGAGTGAAAAATCTATGTACAATATTTAATCTTATGCCGTCCAGTGCTTTCACAGAGGATTCGAAAACTGAAAGCACCTTAAATATTGTCTATGCTGTCTAGAAAACCATCTGTAATAGTGGAAATGTTATGTATATTTGTGCTGCCCAATATAATTACTACTACTCACAATTATCAAGTGAGCTCTTGAAATATGGCTAGTGTGACTGAGAAGTGAGCTTTTAATTTTAATTAGTTTTAATTAATTTAAATTTAAATTCAAATAGCTACATGTGGCTAGTGGGGACAGTCCTGACATCACTGATGGACACTAATCCTCCACTCTATGGACAGGAAGACTCACAAAGATACTAGTGACTTGAATAAGATCACACCATGAGTGGGCAGGAATCTATAAATACAATTTAATGGCATTTCATGGATCGCTGCACAGGATTTAGACAGATCTGAGTCTGTAGGACTGGTTCGGTCACAAAACTAGGTAAGGTGGATAACTTCTTTGGAACTCACACCTCTTCTTTAAAAGGAAGAGTTTATATTTTCTTGCTCTAAAATCTCTTCCAATCTTCAGGTTGAGAGGTTCTAATAGGGTGCTCAGTGTCCCCTCTTCCCACAGTGCCACCTAGTGCCTCACTGGGAATTCTACATCTCCTGGTGGATCAAATTCTTGGTCAGGGAGGATGGAAATCCTTGGAACAGTTGACTACCTCCCTTTCTGTGAATGATTTGGCCATCAGATACCATCTTTCCCAACATAAGACATGGGTGGCATCTCAGTGCTAATGCTTCTAGAAGATGTCCCAGGACTTTTCCTGACCTCCTCTCACCTCCTGCATCCATAGAACCAGAGCTTTGTGACTGTGCTTTTAATGAAGCCATAGCTTAAGTTCCATTTCACAAGTTGCCTGTCCTATGTCTGCCATGGGATAATGGACATCTCCTCTGCTGGCTCCTAGCTTGATTTTTTTCCCCCCTCTGGACACAGCTCAGCTGATGACTAAGAGAAAGGTCAGCAGGTAGAAAACCATAAGCCCCTTAACACCAACCTGGGGACAGTGCCAGAAGATCCCCTAAGTCTCTGCCCACAAGGATCTAACAACTTCATGATCCTGAACAAGTTATGAGGCTCAGGTTGCATAGTAAAGATAAGTGGGCAGTCTTGAGAATTAGAAAGAATACTGGTACATATAAATTACTTAATACCTAATAAGTGATCAGTATATTGTAGTTGCCTGCAGCGGTAGCCCTGTGGCATCCGATCCCGTCAGATCTCGGAAGCTAAGCAGGGTCGGGCCTGGTTAGTACCTGGATGGGAGACCACCTGGGAACACCAGAAGCTGTAGGCTTGGGAGAAGGACCTGGCAAACCCCCTCCCAAAAATCAATCTGCCATTGAAAACCCTATGAACATCAGAGAAGCACTGACAATAGTGTTTCCCTTGTTGTACAGAGGGTCGCTATGAGTCGGATACCGACTCGACGGCACCTAACAACAACAACAACAACAACATATTGTAGTTGGTTATAATCACAGTAATCACATACTTATTTGCTTGACACCAATCTCTGAAATCTGAGAGCAAAAGGGCTTGGGAAGGTGCGATCTCAGACTACTTCTACTCTAGGAGTAAAGAACAGATCTTATGATAAATTGCAGACAGCAGTTTGTGGCCTGTGGGGACTGCAGCAGCACAATGCCAGGGAAGAGAATCATGATCCTCACATCCACATAACACTTGCATATTGATAACTCTTAACAACTGTGAAGTGGATGTTAGTAATATGATCACCTCCATTTTATAGACGGAACTGAGGTGCTCAGAGGAAAAGCACCATGCTCCAAGTTGCATCACTGCAAGTACAGAGATGGGACTTGAGCTAGGAGTATCTTGACTCAGAGGCTGCCTTCTTGTCACTCCCCAGGTTTTCTAGACAACTCCAGACTTAAGATGAGATTTGAGAGGTGAGAGGTAGAGGAGGCAATTGAAGCAGTGATACCATGGTGGAATGGAAAAGGGTAGTAAGTTGGACTTGGTGACCACTGGGAGCCCTCCAGCTTGGGAGAAGTCCCCTGATTCTATATACTAAGGATTCCTAACCCAGTCTGGGAGGGAAGCAGGGGTCAGGATAGGCGTCCTGAGAAAATGGCGTCCAGGCTGAGACCTGAGTGATGAATAAGAATTGGCCAGAGCTTCTAGGCAAAAACATCATGAGGGATTCGGGAAGCTAGAAGAAGCTCAAACAGATAGGACCAGAGTGTAAGGCTGTGGTCAGGTGGGCAGGGTCAGGTAAGTCACATTAAGATCATGTACTTTGTTTCAGGCCACAGAAGACCCAATGGGATGTTTCTCTGGGGAATTTGATTGCAGTGTGGAAAGGCTGAATGTCATGGACCAAATTAGAGGCAGAGAGGCTGGCCAGGAGGCTGGTGCAGTAACCTAGGCAAGGGGGGACGGTCACTAGGTGGAGGATGGTCACTGGGTGGAGGGAACAGAGCAGGGACTGGAAGACAGGCACATTTGGGAGAATGATTGAATACTAGAAGTGGTGAGGGATGTAGCAGCAGAAAGAAACAGGGAAGCACTTTTTCACAGTGTCTTGTAGTCCATCAGTTGCATCAAGATGGAGCCGAATCTCTTTCCTGATCACTGGATGCCAGAAAATCATTGAAGTAGATGGTGAACAAAAAGTTCAAACTTGTTATGCAAAATGTATGGCCACAGAAGTTGCTGCTGATGCTTTGGTTGAAGAATGAAAGGGTTATGTGGTCCACATCAGTTGTGGGAACCACAAGCAATGTTTCCTTGAGAAGCAAGGAGTTTTTGGCCCATGGCTGTATCCGCCTGCTACTGAGTAAGGGGCATCCCTATTATAGACCAAGGATAACTAGAAAGTACAAATTGGTTTGGGATTTCATTGTGGATGCCAACCTGAGCAATCTCAACTTTGTTGTTGATGTTGTTAGGTCCCATCGAGTCGGTATCCAACTCATAGTGACCCTCATAGGGTTTTCAATGGCTGACTGTTTCGGGATTGCCTTGGGAGTGGATTTCCAGGTCCTTCTCCCATTTTTGCAGTGCTGGGAATTGAACTCAGGACCTCAGAGACTGCAGCGCAGCACTCTACCAACTGAGATAAATCTCAGCCCCTTCAATTTGTTTACTCTTTTCAAAAAGGAGAGGATATTCCTGGACTCACTGATACTGCTGTGCCTGGTCACCTGGGATCCTAAACAGCGAGGAGAATATGCACTTTTCAATCTCCATAGAGAAGATGTGTGCACAATATGTTGTCAGAAAGCCCTTAGAGAAAGTGAGAAATCCAGGGCCAAAGCACCCAAGATTCAGCGTCTTATTACTCCATGGGCCCTGCCAAAACTAAGTGCTGGCCTACTGCCCAGAACAAACAGCGAGGTAAGAAAAATAAGAAAGACACTACAGAATATGCTAAACTTTTGCCCAAGAGATTGAAGCCAAAGAAAAATGCCAGGAACAGACTGCCAAATGATATTCATTGTCCTCTTTGAGAGCTTCCACTTCTGTCCCCGAGTCCAATCAAAAGTAAATTTTTTTTTTTTTAAATTTTTAGTACTGTGGTTGGGACAGATCCACAGCCTTGCACATACTTTGCAAATACTCTACCACTGAGCCGCAGCCCCAGCCCCTTTGCTAAGTTATGCAGTATGCCTCTGGCCTCAAACTTGTGATCCTCATGCCTCCCAATCCTCCTCTTTCAGCCTCCCAAATTGCTGGGATTACAGGCATGCACTATCATGCCCTGTTAAAAGAATATTCAAGAATGACAAATGGGCTGGGGATATAGCTCAATGGTAGAATGCTTGCCTAGCATGAGGCCCTAGGTTCAGCACCACCAAAAAATAAAAGTAACAAGATATGACTTTAAAAAAGAAAAGAAAAGAAAAGAAAAAGAAACCAGGCGTGGCAGCACACACCTATAATTCAGCACTTGGTACACTGAAACAGAATTGCAAGTTCAAGACTAGCCTAGGCTAGAGTAAGACCCTCTTTCTGGCTAGAAAGCCTTGTGGGTGAAGGAGTGAGGCTTTGATATGCAAGAGGGATTTAGCAGCTGAGCTGGGCACTGTGGTTCATGCTTGTAACCCCAGTGACTAGGGAAGCTGAGGCAGGAAGATTGCAGGTTTGAGGCCAGAAGCAGCCACACAACTTAGATAGACCCTATCTCACAATAAAAAAATAAGAGGTCTGGGGGTGCAACTCAGAAGTAGAGCACTAGTCTCTCACGCAAGAGGCCCTATATTCAACCCCAAGTACTGAAGAGAGTGATTTAGTAGCTGATGGAAGCAGGGAGCAAATATTCTTAGTGGAAGAAAGCTGACTTTTTTCCCTTCTTATTCACTCAATACATATTTGTTAGGGGTCTGCTATGTGTGGGCATTATTCCAGGAACTGGGGAAACAATAGTGAACAAAACAGACCAGGTCTTTGTTCTCATGGAGTTTGCATTCTAGTGGGTGGAGACAGAAAATAAGAAGTAAATCTATAAACATGCCAAAGCTTGGTAGGTGCTACATAGACAAATAAGACAGAATAAGTGGCTGGGCGTTAGAGGCTGCTATTTTCCCAGGGCCATCAGAGATACCTTCTTTGATTTTATAGGCAGAGACCCAAATGAAGGGCAATACCATCCTGGGCAGAAAGAAGATCAAAAGTCAGAAACGGGTTGGAGCCAGGCATTGTGGCTCACATCTGTAATCCCAGAGACTCAGGAGGTGGAGACAGGAGGATCACAGGTTGAAGGCCAGAGGCAGCCTACATAATTTAGTAAGACCCTATCTCAAGATAAAAAGTAAAAAATGGGATGGGGTTGCAAAGCATGCATAAGGCCCAGGGTTCAACCTTCAAGCATAGGGAAAAACAAAAAAGAAAAGAAAGAAATGGAGGTTGGAGGCTGTGAGTGCAGCTCAGGGGTAGAGCCCATGCTAAGCATGTGTAAGGCCCTGGGTTCCATCCCTAACATTAAAAATAAAGGCAGGGCATGGTGGCACTTACCCACAATCCCAGCATTCCACAGACAGAACAGGAGGATCATGAGTTTGAGGCCAGCACAGATTACATAGTGAAATCCTGTCTCAGGTCATCAAAAGAGAAAATCAACAGAGAAATGACATGCCTAATCGCCACCCTAAACCAATTGGATCTAACAGATATCTACAGAATATTCCATCCACATGATGAGGGATACACATTCTACTCAGCTCCACATGGAACCGTTTTCCAAGATAGACCATACGTTAGTCCATAGAATTCCCTCAATAAATACAAAGAGAGAGAGAGAGAGAGAGAGAGAGAGAGAGAGAGAGAGAAATTATCCCTTGTATCTTATCAGACCACAACAGAATAAAATTGGAACTCAAAATCAAGAATAATTCCAGAAAAACTCATGGAGACTAAATAATCCACTGCTGAATGATCAATGGGTTGTTGAAGAAAAAACAGAAATTAAAAAATTCCTGCAATCAAATGATGAAAACACATCCTACCAAAACATATGGGATACAGCAAAGGCACTTCTAAGAGAGAAGTTTATAGCATTAAATGCCTTCATCAATAAGGTAGAGAAAAGCCAAATCAACTACCTAATGACACACCTCAAGACACTAGAAAAAACAACAAATCAATCCTAAAAGGAGCACCCAGAAAGAAATTACCAAGATAAAGGCAGAAGTATTTCAATTAGAATATAAAAATATAATTCAAAGAATTAATGAGACTAAGAGCTGGTTCTTTGAAAAGATTAATAAAAGACACTCCCTTGGCCAATCTCACCAAAAAGAAAAACAAGAAAGCCAACATAGTAAAAACTAGAAATGAAAAAGGGATCATAACCACCAACAACAATGAAATACAGAAAATCATCAGGGAATACTTTGAGAAATTGTATTCCCCAAAATATGAAAATTAAGAAATAGATAAATTTATTAACACATATGATTTACCAAAACTAACCCCAGAGGACATAAGTGACCTAAACAAACCCTTTATATATGCTGAAATAGAAAAGGTAATAAAAAGTCTCCCAACAAGGAAGAGCCCAGGACCTGATGGGTTCACAGCAGAATTTTACCAAACTTTCAAAGATATAATACCTATCTTCCTCAAATTATTTCAAAAAGTAGAAAAGGAGGGCCCGGTGTGGTGGTGCATGCCTGTGATCCCAGTGGCTTGGGAGGCATACACAGGAGGATTGCAAGATTGAGACCAGAGGTAGTCTGTGTAACTTAGTGAGACCCTGTCTCAAAGAGTAAAAAAATGGGCTGAGGGTGCAGCTCAGTGGTCCAGCACTAGCAGAACATGCAAGCAGGAGGCCCTGGGTTCAATCCCCAGTACTGGGGGGAAAAAAAAAAGTAGAAAAGGAGGGAACACTCCCAAACTCATTCTATGAAGTGACCATCACCCTGATACCTAAACCAGGAAAGGATACATCTAAGATAGAGAATTATAGACCCATTTCTCTTATGAACACAGGTGCAAAAATCCTTAACAAAATCCTGGCAAACAATTCAGCAACATATTAAAAAGATTATTCACCCCACAGATGCAAGGCTGGTTCAACATATGAAAATCAATTAATGTAATTCAACATATCAAGAGTCCTGCAAACAAAAATCACATGATCATCTCAATTGATGCTGAAAAGGCCTATGATAAAGGCCTTTTCATGTTAAAACCTTGGAGAAGATAGGCATAACAGGAAAATAGCTTAATATCATAAAAGCCATCTATTACAGACCTACAGCCAACATTATATTAAATGGACAAAAATTAAAACAATTTCCTCTAAGATCTGGAATAAGACAAGGATATCCACTCTCTCTTATTCTATTTAACACCGTGATTGAAGTCCTCACCAGGGCAATCAGACTAGAGAAAGAAATGAAAGGGATACAGATAGGCAATGAAGAGGTCAAATTATCCTTATTTGGGGATGACATGATACTTTACCTAAAGGACCCCAAAACCTCATCTAGAAAACTTTTAGACCTAATTAACTCCTTTAGCAAAGTGGCAGGATATAAAATTAACACAAAAATCAGTAGTTTCTCCAGGCACAGTGGCGCATGCCTGTAATCCCAGCGGCTTAGGAGGCAGAGGCAGGAGGATGGCAAGTTCGAGACCAGAGGCTGTCTGCATAACTTAGTGAGACCCTGTCTCAAAAAAAGTAAAAAAAAAATGGGCTGAGGGTGCAGCTCAGTGGTCCAGCACTTGCAGAGCACACAGGCGCGAGGCCCTGGGTTCAACCTCCAGTATGGAAAAAAAAAAATCAATAGCCTTCCTTTACACCAACTGTAAGCAGGAAGAGAAGGAAATTATAGACACAATCCCTTTCATGAGAGCCCACCAGAAAATTAAATACCTTGGAATCGATCTAACCAAAGACCCTGCAGACCTCTACAAGGAAAATTTCAAAACATTAAAGTAAGAAATTGCAGAGGATACTAAAAAGTGGAAGGACCTTCCCTGCTCCTGGATCAGGATAATCAATATAGTAAAAATGGCTATCCTACCAAAAGCAATCTATAGATTTAATGCAATCCCCATTAAAATCCCAATGACAGACTTCACATAAATAGAAAAAATGATCCAAAAATTCATATAGGAACACAAAAGACCATGTATAGCCAAAACACTCTTAAGCTGTAAAACTAGTACAGGTGGAATCACAATCTATGACTTTGGTCTATATCACTGGGCTGTGGTAGCAAAAACAGCTTGGTACTGGCACAAAAATAGGCCTGAAGACCAGTGGAACAGAATAGACGATCCAGAGATACATCAACACATCTATAGCCACTTGATTTTGACAAAGGAGCAAAGCAAGTAAATTGGAAAAAGGATAGCCTTTTCAATAAATGGTGCTGGGAAGCATGGATATCTGCTTGCAGAAAAATAAAAACTGCCCCCATCTCTCAATATGCATGAGAGCTTGAAATGGATAAAAGACCTCAACATAAAACCAGAAACTTTAAAATTAATAGAAGAAAGGATAGGCAATACACTCTAACATATAGGTATAGGAAAACATTTCCTTAATATGACTCCAGTTGCTCAAGAAATTGCAACAAGAATTTGCCGGGTCCAGATCCACTCATGATGGGTAGACAGAGTCTGCACATGAGGAAGAGTATCTTTAATAAAGGCATTGGAAGGAAAATCCACCTAAAGGGGAGGAGCACTCCTAGCCTCGGAGGGAAAGTCTGCTGAGAGGGGAAGAATACCTCCAAAAGGTCTCTTCATTGAGGGACTTGGAACCTCATCTTTTCTTTTTCTTAAATTTTAATTGGTCACTATTATAGATTTCTGGGAAATATTAATGAAAAATATATAATCTTCTGGCCCTATGGGCAATGCTAATTCAGATTGGGAGTTGACTGGCCTCAGGCTTTCTTGAGCGGGAAATTCCTGAATGACTTCCAACCGAGTAAACTCCTTAAACAAAAGCCTTTGTACTGACAGCTCTACAGTAAGCCAATGGGGTGACACACAGGTGACAGTAAACCACCCTAAATTCCTGCACAAAGTTAAGAATAGCTAATTGTTACAGGAGATGTAGATGCTCAGGTGGTCTTGGTTTATCTCTTTAAAGTAAACACAATTTATCTCTAAGTTTATCTCCCACTTTGATCACTACCAGACACTCATGTGACAATTTAATCTACTGATTGTTGACAAAACTTTGTTGTAATCCATCAATGCTACCAACTTCCTTGTCTTTTTTCTGACCTTTCATAAGATTTGTTGTTGCTGGTAGGTGCCATTGAATATCTGACTCAGAGACCCTCATAGAGTTTTCAATGGCTGACTGTTTTGGGATTGCCTTGGGAGTGGATTGCCAGGTCCTTCTCCCATTTTTGCAGTGCTGGGAATTGAACTTGGGACCTCAGAGACTGCAGAGCAGCGCTCTACCAACTGAACTAAATCCCAGCCTTTCATAAAATTTAGTGAACTGCCGGGTGTGGTGGTGCATGCCTGTAATCCCAGTTGCTCGGGAGGCGGAGGTGGGAGGATCGCAAGTTTGAGACCAGAGGCAGTCTGGGTAACCAGAGGCAGTCTGGGTAACTTAGCGAGACCCTGTCTCAAAAATGTTTAAAAAATGGGCTGGGGGCACAGTTCAGTGGTCCAGCACTTGCAGAGCATGCAGGTGCGAGGCCCTGGGTTCAACCCCCAGTACTGCAAAAAAAAAAAAAAAAAAAAAAAAAAAAGATTTAGTGAATTGTAATTCTGTATAAAAAGGCTGGGTTATCTGGAAATAAACGGAACAGATTCACACTGCCTCCGAGCTGCTGTGTCTGTTACCCATCGCCTTCAGGGATCCCTGGATCCTAGGCTGCGGCTGGTCTGCAGCAAGAATTGATAAATGGGATTACATGAAATTAAACTTCTGTACAGCAAAGGAAACAATCAACAGAGTCAAGGAAATCCCCACCAAATGGGAAAAAATCTTTGTATGCTATACATCAGACAGAGGACTAATTTCCAGAATTTATAAAGAACTCAAGAAAGCAATATCCAAGAAAACAACTAACCCAATATACAAATGGACAAAGGAACTGAACAGACAGTTCTCAAAGAGGCTCGTAAAGCCATGAAACACATGAAAAAATGCTCAATATCCCTAACCATTAGGGAAATGCAAATCAAAACAACGCTGAAATTCCACCTTACCCCAGTACGAATGGCCAGGATGTATAAAACAAATATCAACAAATGCTGGTGAGGCTGTGGAGAAAAGGGAACCCTCTTCCACTGCTGGTGGAGCTATAAATTGGTTTAACCACTTTGGAAATCAGTATGGAGTATGTTAAAAAACTAAAAATAGATCTACCATTTGACCCAGCTATAACACTATTGGGAATATAGCCAAAGGGTGATAAGGCATCATACCACAGAGACACCTGCATCTCCATGTTCAATGCAGCACTTTTCACAATAGCAAGGATATGGAATCAACCAAAGTGCCCGTCAACAGAGAATGGAGAAAAAAATTATGGCACATATACACAATGGAATGCTACTCAGCAATCAAAAAAATGAAATGTCATTTGCAGCAAAACGGATGGAATCGGAGAAAATTATCTCAGGTGAACGAACACAATCCCCACAAAATAAATACCATATGTTCTCACTCATATGTGGGAGCTGAATCAAATTTAAAAGAAGGAAAAAATCCTATACAGAAACTGGAACATAATAAAAGCTAATGTAAACTTAGCAGAGAAGGGACAATTTTGGGAGTGGAAAGAAGGAGGAAGGGATCTAGCAAAAGGAAGCAATGATAGAAGACAGGAGGGGGAGGGAGGACAAGGAGGAGCATGGAATGAGAGAGGATGACCTCAAAGTAAACAGCCCAACTTTAATAGTTTGGGAAATAATTATAATAATACCAATAATACCAAAGGATGGTAATAAGGCAAATGGACTAGATTATTCATGTAATACTGCTGACAATGTAAAAAGATCACTACAGAAAAAAGTTTGGAGTTAAATCATAGTTGGATGCAAAGGTATATAGGAAAATATTCCCACAAAAAGACATGCAAATATAAGAGAGGTCATTGGTACAAGGGTGGGAGAGGGGGAGGAAGGGTATAAGAGGGTAAGGGGGAAGTCATCTGTGCAATGTACAATGAAACACATATGTGGAACTGTCACAATGAAATGCATGTCAGAATGAAACACATTAAATTGTACACTAAAAACATCCAATAAGACTGGGCGTGGTGGAGCACGCCTGTAATCCCAGCACCTTGGGAGGTGGAGACAGGAGGATCCCAAGTTCAAGACCAGAGGCAGTCTGAGTAATTTAGTGAGACCCTGTCTCAAAAAGTAAA